>NQII01012322.1:4650-23311 GCA_002778355.1 Clitarchus hookeri
AATCTACGAGACTACACGTGTCACATGCACGATGGTGCACCAGCGCACTTTAGTCGCACATCAAGATAGTACATGGATGCGTGGTACTCAGCGGGATGGATTGGCCGAGGTGGGCCAGTGGGTTGGCCACTTAGACCACCGGACCTAAACCCAATCGACTTCTACTTGTGGGGCCACTTGAATTCACAGTTGTATGCATCTGACGTGGACAATATGGAGGATCTCTGGCAACATGTTCAAGATGCATGCCGTACCGTATGCAGGCTAATCCTGGTATTTTGCAGCATGTGCGCCAGTCATATGAGCGTCGCATTCGTGCATGCTNCCGTACCGTATGCAGGCTAATCCTGGTATTTTGCAGCATGTGCGCCAGTCATATGAGCGTCGCATTCGTGCATGCATGGAGATGGGTGGCTCACACTTCAAGCATATGTTGTAACCATGTAAACTCTTTACATTCCAAATAAAGCACTAATTCTTGAAACCAGTGCTAGTTATTTTTCAAACACCCCACACTACCACCATTTACTAAAGGGTCATTTACCTGTATTAGGACATAAATATGAACCATGGTGTGAGTACGTATTTCACCACAGAAAGTTGTACTGGCTACTTCCCACATAACCACTAATCTTCCGTCCAACTAAACATCTGATTTAGGGGTTATCGGTTGGGATTAGTAGATACTACCAAGGCGACCTCTTTTATTGCTTTTGCATGNTAAACATCTGATTTAGGGGTTATCGGTTGGGATTAGTAGATACTACCAAGGCGACCTCTTTTATTGCTTTTGCATGCTGATTACTAACACGTCATGCCACATTGATTCAAGCGCAGGATTACAATGTTCTAAGCAATTGGAGGATGCCNCATGCTGATTACTAACACGTCATGCCACATTGATTCAAGCGCAGGATTACAATGTTCTAAGCAATTGGAGGATGCAAACTCCTATTTAATGTATGAAGGGGTGTACTCTCCGTAACGCCGTTTTGTGTGGAAACCTGGCTTGTAAACTTTTGCCTGTATGCAAATTTCCGTTGCTTAATCGCAAGTGGTTTCAAATTTATAGTTGCATAACACATTTCCAGTCGCAAAGTTCCAACGCGTCTACCATCCTCAGAAATCACTTTAGACCCTATGTCGTATATATGTTACCCTATTTATTTGTCTTAAAAATTCCGCTCACGCCAGATTAATATACATTAAAGACTCATACTGTATGGCAGTATGAAAATACCGTTTCTGTTTATGTTGAAGGCCTTTAAAACAGTGTTTACAATAGTGTAATATATTAAATACTGAAGTCAGTAAAAGCCTGAAGTATGAACACGTACTGCAGTTTCAGTTAAGAACGTATGTTTGGAACACACTACAAAGCGGTTTGAACGCCAAGTAAACTACACTTAAAAACGTAATTAAACGCAGCATCAGGATAAAATTAATACCGCTACGTAAAATTGGTATTTTCATTACACGAGCTTCAGTAATGTGGTTGTAGGAGTCTCGTAGCCCTATGGGACATTTTTTTTATGTTTGTAATTCTGCTTAAAATCATAGTAACGTTTTTTCGGTTATATAGAGGGTTATTATGCATTTCATACGCTTGAAGATATTTTCCGCCCATAAGTCACAGAAATTAAGTTNTCGGTTATATAGAGGGTTATTATGCATTTCATACGCTTGAAGATATTTTCCGCCCATAAGTCACAGAAATTAAGTTAACTTACGTATCAAATGCTCCATCTCCTATGAAGCGGAAGATAAACTCGCGTGAAAACTTCATTTCGTTGATGGAAAGTTTGTGGCCAGATTCCTTACATGTTTCATGAATATTTTGTGAAAACGTGGTTGTTCACAAACGCCTATTTTTGCTGTGTTTTAAGGTTCGGTATTTCCGAAATACGAAAATTAATATTCTCGAGTTTTCTGGGCTGTGTATTCTGTGAGTAACAAAAACCTTTCGAATAGTTATCATAGTTTCTTGTTTGACTTTTAGCATTTCGAAAATGCCGCAACGTAAATCTTGCACTAATAGGGCGGGTGTCGTGAAATTGAAAATAATTGCCGTGAAGAACTACGTACAACTATTATCGCGGAGAAACTTCATATAGCAGTCACGAATGCGGGAATATTTGCAGCTGCTGAAAAAGAACTCATTAACGACTCGCGGATTCGCAACACCGCCGAGTGTGTCGGCGACTCAAGCTGCGAGCCAACTTTCGCCAGAAATTAATTCCTAAAGAAAAGTGAGAAATGAATACTTACAAAACTCTCACCGCAATTTCTTTCTCGAATGACTAAAGTCTGGTGATCTTTCAACACGCGCTATCGTAATAACTACTTTTTTTTTCCTTCGNATTTCTTTCTCGAATGACTAAAGTCTGGTGATCTTTCAACACGCGCTATCGTAATAACTACTTTTTTTTTCCTTCGGTATTTTACATTTTCGGAACGCTAATAAAATATATTTCTAAATATTTTATAGTTCTTGAACTATATATTTTCAATAGCATGTTATAATTTTCTGGTAGGCCTACTGTATTTAATTTGCTTAACAACTGAGATTAATACGAAAATACAAAATAGTATTTCTTGCTCTTATGAGACTTGGCATCCACAAACCAGCTTGTAGAGGAAATTATATTTGAACAGAAATAACATTTTAAAAACTAATAGATCATTATTGTTAAGGTTTTNGATATTTGAACAGAAATAACATTTTAAAAACTAATAGATCATTATTGTTAAGGTTTTTTTGCTGCCCGTTACCGTTGGCATCGGAAGGGAATTATCTGAAACTCTACATAACTTATATCTCGTTCTGCCAGTTGTGCGTAAAAGTAAATAATACAATCGTGTGCAAAAAGATTAATATACTACGCAATGCATAAAGGGACTCTATGCCGTTCGTATCAACATCCAAACAATGTCATGTTTCGTTCACGACAAGTCCGTACAAGCGATGTGTGCGTAGAATGTAAGACGGCGCTGTAAAGACGATCAGAAGCAGTTAATTTACTGCGCTGCAAATGTGAGTAGTGAGCAGGTGAGCCTTATCNATTTCTTTCTCGAATGACTAAAGTCTGGTGATCTTTCAACACGCGCTATCGTAATAACTACTTTTTTTTTCCTTCAGTATTTTACATTTTCGGAACGCTAATAAAATATATTTCTAAATTTTTATAGTTCTTGAACTATATATTTTCAATAGCATGTTATAATTTTCTGGTAGGCCTACTGTATTTAATTTGCTTAACAACTGAGATTAATACGAAAATACAAAATAGTATTTCTTGCTCTTATGAGACTTGGCATCCACAAACCAGCTTGTAGAGGAAATTATATTTGAACAGAAATAACATTTTAAAAACTAATAGATCATTATTGTTAAGGTTTTTTTTAGGATTGTCTTTTCCTGTTGCTGCCCGTTACCGTTGGCATCGGCAGGGAATTATCTGAAACTCTGTATAACTTATATCTCGTTCTGCCAGTTGTGCGTAAAAGTAAATAATACACTCGTGTGCAAAAAAATTTAGATATTACACAATGCATAAAGGGACTCTATGCCGTTCGTATCAACATCGAAACAATGTCGCGTTTCGTTCACGACAAGTCCGTACAAGCGATGTGTGCGTAGAATGTAATACGGCGCTGTAAAGACGATCAGAAGCAGTTAATTTACTGCGCTGCAAATGTGAGTAGTGAGCAGGTGAGCCTTATCNACGGCGCTGTAAAGACGATCAGAAGCAGTTAATTTACTGCGCTGCAAATGTGAGTAGTGAGCAGGTGAGCCTTATCGACCAAGGAGCGTACGAGGATAATAGTATAGTTCATCCACGGTTACTTTATACTTTTCTGAATTCATGCTAAAGTTCGACTTCCAGAATATCACTCCACCTCATTTAAAAAAGCTTAACTAAGTCTAGAAAATTACACAAAAGGGGCAACGCACCACATTCGTGCGCACTCAGTGTAATAACATTTTTCATGAGAACTATTTCTTAGTGGGCATTACCAACACATCTATATTCTGAGTGTTTTTATTCATATTAATTATAAATAAAATATTATACTTTAATGATAAATTATAAATACAGGTTTAATTTGACGAAAAATAAGGTACTATTATGTTTACACAAGTATAAATCGTTTTGTGATACAAATTCAGGAAACAACCAAACGCGTTATGCATGGAATGATTTTTCAAATTTTTGAATCAAAGAAGTTTAAAGAAACTGCGAATAGACTATAACTCAACAGGATAATAAGAACCTTATCTTATTTATTTGTTTGCCTAAGTTGGTTCTACGGTACTGCCAACTATAGAACACAGAGTAAACTACACATTTTCACTTTGTTACTTTGGCTGACATGGCTCATGACGTTGCCGCTTATATTTTTACGAATGGCGTACGTTTTTTTGGGCAATTTTATTGGTTGCGTAATTTATCCACCGTTATTTCTTACAAACTAAAGCATTTGAGAGAATAGGAACAATAATCACGGAGAAGAAACGCTATTTTATAGACAGTTTTATGTAATTATTCATTAAAATACACGTGTTATAAAATAACAGACGGTAAAGTCAAATAGAAAAATTTTACTATACCACCATCAAAATAAAAATATGTAAGCAAGCACGTGTTTCGCAATACCTGAAGAGACAAATATATGGTTAATTATTGTGTATTTACGCGCGATGCACAGGTAGTAAACATTATGTTCAAATATGCAATTTTTTTTTAATTCTTAACTTTTAAAGGTTGGTGCGCATTATAAAAACATAGGTATAGAGAATAGGACACAGCAGTATAACATTCACACTACCAGAATTCTTGTACGAAATTTATTCACAATGAATACATATGTATTATTTTTGGCCAATAAAATTTGGCGACGATTCTGACGTCAGTTGGCAGTGCTGGTGAACAATGGATTTGTGTAATTTATTATGATATTGTGTCGAGAATGGTACGATGATTTAAAACAATCAGCATTTTTTCTATTTTTTTTTTTAATCTTCGTTTTTGCGATCGTGGAGATGTGAATGACCTTAAATCATTCCTGCTAGTAAATTGTCACTTGGTATTTCCTCTAAATGTATATCTTGAGACATTTATTCGTTTCTGTAACATAACTGTACCTGCATTTTAAATAACTTCGTTGAAAATCTTATACTCTCTTCTGTTTGGCTGTTGCCCCATGCGCCTGCATAAGAAATTAAATATAATAATTTCCTTTGTACACTATGTCAGGAACTCTAATGCGCACAACCTGTTACGCACAGATGTGAATCAATAGATTGGAAAGCATGGCGGTCAATTCTGGTTCACACAACCTATGTTCTGTGGTTACTATTATGATTTCAATTGTGAATATAGCTTAAGACGGCAGAACCTCGACTTCGCGACTTCGGGTGTCTTCAGTAAGTATTTGGGTGTCTCCGGTAAGTATTTGGGTGTCTTCAGTAAATTCGGGTGTCTTCGGTAAATATTCGGGTGTCTTCGGTAAATATTCGGGTGTCTTCGACAAGTGTTCGTTGTTCCTGCCTGGCGCTAGGAGCGGCCGGCCACGTGCTCAACTGACAATGAACTCTNAGTGACGAGCCAAATGTCGCAAGCGCGCCGCTGGCCACTTTCCAAAGCTTTCTCCACCTCACTCGAGGTCCATAATGTTTCAGCAACACTTCGGACGACACTGCTTCCGTGCCTCCGGCCAGCTCCACAGAGCAACTAAAGCAGAGAGGCCACACTGCTATGCATTGCGTCGAACTCTTGTTTTGGGCTACAAAATGCAAACACGTCACTGTTATATTGCCAACATAACATTCGTCAAAGCAAATCAGTACGATGAGAAGTTATGAATTCAGGTATCAAGGGAACCCATCTTCGTCAAAATAAAACGTTTTCTAGGTAACAACTTTTGTTTTACGTTTTTTTTTCCTGCTGTTTATCCAGATGGAAATTGATATACATTATTTTGGGGGTTGATTTCCAATAATTCCTACAATTAGGCATTAAAGACTGGCGACTTCTCATTGTCTCAGATATCTTTGTATTTTCAACGTCCATCTACCAAATCAAATCGAAAATCAACGATATCGTCTCAGTAAATTTAACAGCAAGAAAGGCACAAAGCATCAAGTGGAACAGGGCACCAACTGTGCAACTATCGAGTGAAGTCATAATTTTGTCGTTGTGTAATTTACTATATATTAAAAGTGAAATTACTGTTCTAACCGCCCCGCGGTAATAAACTGAGAAAATATATTATGGTTGTTCCTTAGTATATAATTATTAAACATGAATAAACTTCCATTGTATTGTTGGAGTTGGCAACGTGACTGTGACTTGAAAGATTAGTGGCACGTAAGGGCCCGCTGGCCAGCTCCGTGCTTTCTACCATCCGGCTTTGCGGCACATCCCTTTACGGCTGAATTTTCTAGTTCTACCGAGCGAGGTAGCGCTTCGGACACGCGTTCGGGAGGACCTGGGTTCGAATCCCGGTCCGGCCATCCTGATTTCGGTTTCCCGTGATCACTCCAGGAGAATGCTCGAATGGTTCCCTACTACAAATCATGGCCGATTCATTCCCCGTTCCTGCTTCTCTGAGCAATTTGTTCCATCTCTAATATTCTCGCTGTGAACGAGAAGTTGACCACTTCTTCCTACACCTACTTTTCTACGTACATGCCTGTCTAGTGGCCTATAATAATAATAATAATAATAGCGTGTGGGGAGTGCACCCAGGGCAAGGCAACACCCGCCGAGTGACGGGCTTTCCAGCTGGGACCCGTAGGTGACCGTCATCCCCGGGCATGACAGAAATGAGACCCTAGAATTGAGCGGCGCTGGAATGCAAGGGCGGGGGAAGCGGGGGTACCCCGAGAAAGCCCGCTGGCAAGTGGCATCGTCCAGCCCGATTCCCACATGCGAAAGTCCCGGGAGGGAACCCGCCGGGGATCGAACCCGGATCGCCGTGGTGAGAGGCGAGCGTCCTGGACACTACGCCACCACTGCCCCTTCTCGTTGCTTTCCTGCCTGCAACAGTTTTAGCTGTTGTGAGGTTAAACAAGAGATAACCCATTTTCTGTGATATCGCGTGACTGAAAACAAGCGCTATTAGAAGGAACGCCTATGCCGTAGCATTGCGTTTAAGCATACGTTTATTTTAACGTCTAATATCAGTCTGTGAGTTCTCATTACATTATTTTTAAGTATTAATATGACAGGTACTGAAGTAGGTGGACGTGATAGCTAAGGCTTCTCGTTTGTGTCTCCAGGAACCGGGCTTGTAAAAGTTTTGCTCCAATCTCCAGAACTGCCAATTTTGTAAATCTAATTGTAGTCCTCTNTCCAGGAACCGGGCTTGTAAAAGTTTTGCTCCAATCTCCAGAACTGCCAATTTTGTAAATCTAATTTTAGTCCTCTCCCCCCATCCGCCAGCTAATCATGGTGGTGCTTTACGATCCTAATTTCCTCGGTTTGCATTAGAATACGTTAAACACGTCAAAGGTTTTCCGGAATTCGGACAATGAACCTCGTTATCCAAAGGTAACGCCTTGTCTGAGCCATGAAGGCCTCCTGTATAAATGGACGAATAACTGTGCAAAAGTTTCTGCCACCCGTTTTAATCAAGTCAGATGTTTTCCATTGCATTTCGCAATTTCTCTTACTGCCCCCAAAGCGTCCTGCTGGTGGAAACCAGCCGTTCTGGCGATGTCCTTTGACTGGAGATAATAGGATAGTATTGTAACTTCATTGCTCCACAGAATGATCAATGATTGTGGGTACAGACGAAAAAGAAGTTTATAAGGGTTGCCTGTGTTTACTCGAGCAATAATGAACGCGATGATTCAGGTGCATACAGCGTAATATTTGTCTTAGTATTTCGATGTTAGTGATTCCTAGGATACTTTTAGGGTACTATCAGAAAATTCTATGTGTTATTAAAATAGAAGTTTGGTTTTATTTCTAATGAATTAACTTCACGCGCATGAAGTATGCCATTCGATTGGCCTTCTGGAACTTGCTAACACCATCACGTATTTTGCAATACTCATCAATCATTTTCAAACTCTTAAATACACTCTAAAATAAAACGAAAAATTTTACTTCGATGTAAACTTGATATTCGGAAACACGCATCTCGTAATTAATAAAGAAAAAGCTTCTGTCAATACGCAGAAAACGAGTCGTTTCATGTTTTCTGTAGAATCGGGAATCGAGTACTAACATTACCAAACAATCTTTACGTTAAGTCCTGAACGTGATATTTTCTGCAGCAATTAGTCCATTCGTGCCAATTACCCGTACATATGCTGTTCACAGTAAAGTGGGCACTTTTGAGGCCAAGTTACTTTTTTTTCAGCAATTTTTTTANCGTCTCTATATGCTGTTCACAGTAAAGTGGGCACTTTTGAGGCCAAGTTACTTTTTTTTCAGCAATTTTTTTATTCTTTGACCACCTTTTTAAATAAATATTGCTAGGCATGTAATAAACACAGTATGTGCACTCTACCGCAACAGGATGTTAACGTCTGTGGCTAAATAAAACATATATATATAGACTTTTTTTTGCAAATAAGAGGGCTTTCAAAAGTGCTCAGTTTACCGTGAATAACATATACAACGCCGTACCACTGTAAACCTTTCAACAAAACGAAAAATAAACAATGTACCTGTTACAAAAATCTGTATTTTTTTCTTTCCTCTCTTATTTGAAACTAACCCTTAACCGTCTCGTAAAACGACGTGGTACGGTACGAGCAAGTTATGTATCTTGTTTGTCTTAAAGTTCATGTCAGAAATCCCTTTGTACTGNAAACGACGTGGTACGGTACGAGCAAGTTATGTATCTTGTTTGTCTTAAAGTTAATGTCAGAAATCCCTTTGTACTGCCTTTTTTCATGAACGTCGCAGCAAACACAAAACAAGGACAACTTAATTCGTAGACTTATGAACAGCTCAGTTAAATTTAAAAAATGTTAATAGGCAAATATTTTTTCAAAATTTGGAAGTATTTTAACAATTCAGTTATGGGTCGTCCATCCGAGTAAGCCTTAAATGGCCAGAGATAAACCATTTCTCCATAAAGTCTCTTGGTTTTCGTAATTAGTCTCCCAAGCATGACGTCTGACGTCGNGGCCAGAGATAAACCATTTCTCCATAAAGTCTCTTGGTTTTCGTAATTAGTCTCCCAAGCATGACGTCTGACGTCGTTTATGTGCAAATTTTAAGGGCAGATTCCCTGATGTCCTAGTCCCAGAGAAAATAATTATGGGTGTATAAGATAATTAGGCTTTTTTCCTACAACTCCTGCCATCATGGTTCGTGACGAATCTGATACGTTAAGGAACGCAGCGAAAATCTTGCAGCATGATAGCTTTCTTGTACGAACGGGCNAAACAATCTTTACGTTAAGTCCTGAACGTGATATTTTCTGCAGCAATTAGTCCATTCGTGCCAATTACCCGTACATATGCTGTTCACAGTAAAGTGGGCACTTTTGAGGCCAAGTTACTTTTTTTTCAGCAATTTTTTTATTCTTTGACCACCTTTTTAAATAAATATTGCTAGGCATGTAATAAACACAACAGGATGTTAACGTCTGTGGCTAAAATAAAACATATATATATAGACTATTTTTGCAAATAAGAGGGCTTTCAAAAGTGCTCAGTTTACCGTGAATAACATATACAACGCCGTACCACTGTAAACATTTCAACAAAACGAAAAATAAACAATGTACCTGTTACAAAAATCTGTATTTTTTTCTTTCCTCTCTTATTTGAAATTAACCCTTAACCGTCTCGTTAAACGACGTGGTACGGTACGAGCAAGTTATGTATCTTGTTTGTCTTAAAGTTAATGTCAGAAATCCCTTTGTACTGCCTTTTTTCATGAACGTCGCAGCAAACACAAAACAAGGACAACTTAATTCGTAGACTTATGAACAGCTCAGTTAAATTAAAAAAATGTTAATAGGCAAATATTTTTTCAAAATTTGGAAGTATTTTAACAATTCAGTTATGGGTCGTCCATCCGAGTAAGCCTTAAATGGCCAGAGATAAACCATTTCTCCATAAAGTCTCTTGGTTTTCGTAATTAGTCTCCCAAGCATGACGTCTGACGTCGTTTATGTGCAAATTTTAAGGGCAGATTCCCTGATGTCCTAGTCCCAGAGAAAATAATTATGGGTGTATAAGATAATTAGGCTTTTTTCCTACAACTCCTGCCATCAGGGTTCGTGACGAATCTGATACGTTAAGGAACGCAGCGAAAATCTTGCAGCATGATAGCTTTCTTGTACGAACGGGCGTCTTAATGTGAGATTTTAATTGCAGAAAAACTTGCACGGAAGCATTTTATTTGTATTGAGTTTTGTAGTGACACCCCCCTCCCCCTATCAACCCTTTTTAGATCGCAAGCTAAACGTACGGAGCGCAGCTACGAAAAAACCAAAAAGGTCATCCGGCTTTGTTGGGTAGAGAACATCGAACCTCAGGCCAATAGTTCCCTCCAATTTGCGGCGAAACAAACAGGTTTTCTTAAGAATATTCGGACTCGCAATCGGGAGGATCTGGGTTGGAACCCCGGTCAAGCTGACCTGGTTTTACTTTCCCACGTTTCCCGAGATCGCTGCTGGCGAATGCTGGGGCGGTTCTTTACTGAAGGCTATGTATGACCTATTCCTTCCCCGATACAGGTTTTTTTGAGCAACTTTCAACATCTCTAATGACCTTGCTTTCGACGAGACGTAAGCCCCGCCTACCTGCATTAAGAACACCCTGGTAACTGTTCGAAGTCAGTTCAATTTCGTATGAAAACTATACGCCTGTTGACCAAAAAATTAGAAGTTCTGCAGAACGCAGGAGTAACGCAATGTAGTTACTCAGTCCTAATTGTGCACTTCCTCTGAAAGCCATAAGATTATCGAAGTCTAACTGCTGGTTCGGATAGTTAAAGAAGTACCGCGTCTGCCAACCAACCTCCCGTGGCGCAGTCGGTTGGTGCGCCGCCGGTCTGGCGTGCGGGAGGTTCTGGCTTTAAATCCTGGGTGAGGCGTGGGTGTTAGCTTAAGTTGGGCCATAAGTCAGTTTATAAGCCGTCCCCTGACAAGCCTTCAGGCATAACACTGGAGGGACGTTACTAAGCCATTCCCAATACAATACCGTGTCCTGCAAGCGGGTCGGCTGAGTACTCGGAGAAGTGTGATAACGGACTGACCTGCGCGCGGGTTCCAGACACGGTGACGTCAGTGTACGGGCACACCTCCTCCGCCTGCTGACGGCTGTGGGTCGAGACTGAGCCGCCCGAACTGCGGCGAAGTGAGAGTGAGCAGGCCGCTTTCTCCCCGAGACACGGCGGTGTCAAGCCCCCTTCCAGGACGTCGTCGCACATGGAACACCTCGCCACCGCCACCGCCGGTGAAAATAAGTCACGAGGTCGTCCACTGCCCGGGTATTTACTTTTCTTCCGTACTCCTTTGCCTTCTGTAGTCCACTCATCGTTATAGGCTGTCCACGGTAAACTGAACACTTTTGAGAGCCCTGTCAAAGATATACTTCTCTGTCAGTTTTGTATCCTTCCATCACATATCGAATTAGCATTGCTACTAACCCTCTCACATTATTCGTGTGCCATGAAATCTTTGAAATGGTTGAAAATGTAAATACGTAGAGAATATTGCCAATTATTACTCTAATGTGGATAAAATAGACAATTTTTTTTTTAAACAAAGTTCAGTGGTCACAAGCCTAAAAGTTACACTATTAAAACAGTGTTGACGTACGGGACTACTTTTTGTATTTCGTTGCCAACTTAACTGGGAACAATACGGGTTAGTGTGTCCGTTAAAGCACGCGCTGTTAGCGGGCAGTGCTGTTTTTCATAAGTTTATTTCAAAAGTGTCCATTTAACCGTGAATAATTTATACTTACAACTTTTCTGAAGCCCTGCTTAAGTTCTACTTTCAGCATATTCCTCCACCTCATGCAAACAAAACTTAGCCAAGTTTAACAAAGAGTTACTGATATAACTTTCCTTAACATGGGTGCAATTAATTTTTAGATAAATTATTATAAGCTGAGTTGGTATGCATGATTTGTCGCCTCGTGGAAAGTAACGTTATTAGAGATGAAACTAGAAACATATGCAACAGTTCTGACACAATTACAAATACACTCGTGCGTTACCCGAGACTCGAACACAGAAAATCTCGTAACATGAGCTAGTGTGCAATCATATGCATTACGGATGTCAGATTGGAAAATCAACTTCCAATTTAATCAATTTAATGTTTCGAATGGTAGGGTTTACTAACCTTAAATATTTACATGGTCTTCATTTTGAAAATAAGTGATTGAGCCACTTAAAACACGTAAGTTTGCATGACCTGCTATAGCGCTACTTGTCTGAAGAATTTGTTTATAATCGGTTTATTGGTCCCTGAGATATAGCATAAAACCTCCATATTTTTATGTTACGATCTTCATAAATGGAGGACAAAAGATTATGGATTAGCGTATTCGATGATTGTATACTACCAGTATACACAGTAAAGCTAAATCAAGTGCATAGTTTCATATGCAGCACACCAAGCTTATATGATTTGATATACACCATTCTGAAAATAAGTATCCGTCACACTTAAAAATGCATATAGTTATATGGCCTAACATAATACAACTCCTTCGCCAAATTTTATAATGATGGATTGCTTGTTTCTCGAGATATGACATAAAAACTTTATTTTTTTGTGAGGCTAACTTACAAAATAACAAAGAAATGAAGCTCTGTACATACCAATTTGATGGTTGTAATTGATACTGCTGGTGTACAAAGTTAAGATGGAATTCTTTTCGTTAATAAAAGATACTGAACCAAAATGTTTATATAGCCATTACTTTGAAAATAAGTGCCTGACTTACTTAAAACATAGCAGTTCACACCACATGCTGAAGTGCAGATTGTTTCCCAAATTTGGTAGGAATCTGACAAATGTATCCCGAGATATTACACAAAAACTTTATATTTTCATGCGGCATGTCTTGCAAAATGGCGGAGTAAAGATGCTCCAGCTAGACGCATTTGATAGTTCTGATATATACTGCCAGCATACAAAAATTAGTTGGAATTGATTTTATATTTTCTACGATAAAGTCTACTAAGCCAAAATGCCTATGTGACCACCATTTCGGAAATAAGTGTCCGACATACTCAAAACACACCATTTCACATAATCTGCCGCTGTACTACTTGTTTGTCCAATTTGATAGGAATCGGTTAATTGTTTACCGATATATGACATATAAACTTAATTTATTCATGTGGCGCTATCTTACAAAATGACTGTCAAAAGTGGCTATGTTATGGCATGTATGATGCTTGTAATAGATACTTTCAGAATAAAAAATTTGGTCGAGATTGGTTAAGTTAAATCAATTACTTTTACCTGATCTGTCATAGTACAGGATGAATATAAAAGAATACCCCAACTTCGAAGGTCTATAATATCAAAATACAACCTTGATTCATCAGTCAAATGAACCGAGGAACCGTGAAGTTTGTTTGCCATATCTTCATAAATGTTCAAAGTGACCACAACGAGCGGCCCAAACGACATCTACGCAATAACCAAACTCGTTCCACACTCTTGTCAGAATGTCTGGTGTTACCGTTTGCACGGCGTGCGTAATTCTCGTTTTGATGCCGTCAATGTTAGCCGGCAATGGTGGACGAAACACTTGATCCTTTATGTACTCCCATATAAAAAAAATGTAACAGGGTAAGATCCAGGCTTTTTGGGGGGCGGCGATGAAGAGCCTGGTCACCAGCTGCTCCTCGACCAATCCAGCGTTGCGGTAACGTCTCGTTCAGGTATCCGCGAACAGCTAGGTGCCAATGGGGTGGTGCACCATAAAGGAAACATCAAACGTCCCCTTCACATTGACGTGTCGAATGCGAGCTCGCTACCTCCTCACCACCTCAAACCGAGAGTTACGAACGCCATCCAAACCGTAACACCGGACATGCTGACAAGAGTGTGGAACGAGTTTTATTATCGTGTGGATGTCGTTAGGGCCGCTCATGGTGGTCTAATTGAACATTTATGAATGTGTGGTAAACAAACTTCATGGTTCCACGATTCCTTTGATTGGCCAATCAAGTTTGTAGGTTGTTTGGTTTTGATATTATAGACCTTCAAAGTTGGGGTATTCTTTTATACTCAACCTATATTACTTGCATGCCAAATTGGGTGAGAATTGCTTTGATAGTTTTCGAGATGTAATGTAAAAATCTTTTTTTTTTTTTCATTTGGTGCTATTTTTTAAAATGTTGTACTAACAACAATATCCTTTTCATAATTTAATGCTTACACGATGATCTGCCAGTATAAAAAATTTGGTTTAAATCGGTTTAATGGTTCCTCAGATGTGACGTATTGCCCTAAATATTAAAATTGCCACCATTTTGAAAGTAAGTGTCCGGCCTGATCTCAAACTATAAAAGTCAGGTGCCCTTACTAAGTAATATATATGTATCGAGTTTGGTGATATTCGGTTAACGCGTCCAAAAATTGGAAGGAAAAGAAAGGACACACACACAAAAACACACACAGCAGACAGGAAAGTGATTTCATAAGCATTTCTTTCCTTCAGAAAGTAGGCGAAAAATTGCACTAAATTCACAACGCACCGCATTCGTGCGCACTTAGTTAGATCATATTTTGCATGAAAGTAATTTTTTACTAAGTATTACCAACACGAATATTTTCTCTCAGTTTTTATTCATATTAATTCTTAGCAGCAATTCCTCCAAAGGAATTATTTTCCATTGTTAATATTTTAATTTATTTCTTGTTATTGTAAGTCAGCTTGAATTTTCCTGGTTTGTTGATATGGATTATGTTTAGTAATTGCGCCTCTATCTATAGCAATCCTTAGGCACTTAACACAGCGAGTAACATAGGTAAAGTACTCTATTATAAATAAGTAGGTTCCCCCTAGGTTTTTTATTATAGTCTATATTAAATGTAACGATAACATAAACTTTAATCATTCACCTTCTCTTAGTTTTTAAATTTTTAATTTGTTTTAAGTTTTTATTAACATTTAAATTTGTAACTTAATTTATTGGAGTATCAAACATATGTTTAACTTTCATTTGTGTAGCTAAAAATAACAATTTTTGAGACAATAATTAAAAGGTAGTTTATTTCATGTGTATGCAATTAATAAATAATAATAACATTACCATTAACATACTGTAATATTTAACAAATTACATATTTATACTCCATCATTTAAATTTCATTTTGTATGCTTCATTACATTATTAGCAGCAGAAGCAATATTTTCCCCTACACGTTTATAATTATCCAACATAAATACATTTTCTGGTTGTAAAATGGTGTTNCACGTTTATAATTATCCAACATAAATACATTTTCTGGTTGTAAAATGGTGTTAGTAATGTATTTATTTTCGTTCTGGGATATAATTCATGAGTAGGAGCTAGGAGCCGTCCACCATCTTGGTTGACGTCACAGCCGTTTTTTCCCTCAAATTAACCCGTAAGCCCTTCGAAAATTCCCATTTCATACCCAAAATCACTTCATAAATTAATTATTTTACCAAGAAAATCTTTTTTTTTTTCACCAAAAAAGTTAAAAAATTTGGAAAATGAACAAAGCGTTTTCAAAACTCCGCGATGCGATAGCCGAAAAATCCTCAGAGGAGCAAGAGGATTCAAGGCTCTTAGCAGGATGAGCTACTTAAAGCTCAGATTAGTAAAAATGATTCGAGGCTCCGAGCCAGGTCCACCGGATCGATGCTGATCAGCGGACATGGTCCCCTCCACCGACCATCATCTCGCACCTTACCTCCTCCGTTCACCCCCTAACCCTCTAGAAACCCAACCCCCTAACCGTCCCATCACCATCACCACTCTCACAATCACCACCCTTTCACCATTCCACCCATCACCTCTCCCCCTTCATCAAAAGCAAAACCCAAAGCCTCTCAATCCCCTCAAAAACACCTCCTCGCCTCCTCATCACAACCACTCCACTCACCGCACTCTCCCATCCCATAACACCCACGCCCACCTCCATCCCTTCACTCCCCTCACTGGCAGCAACCTTCACACCCNCCCTTCATCAAAAGCAAAACCCAAAGCCTCTCAATCCCCTCAAAAACACCTCCTCGCCTCCTCATCACAACCACTCCACTCACCGCACTCTCCCATCCCATAACACCCACGCCCACCTCCATCCCTTCACTCCCCTCACTGGCAGCAACCTTCACACCCGTACACCCTCTCCCCTCGCGGAATCACCACCACAATTCTAAACATCGAGAAGCATGTAATGTTAGACCCCTGCTCTCCCAACCAGCCTAATCAACACCCCTAACCATCACCACCACCCACCCTAACATAAAAAATTGAGAAAAATCGCAAAAAATTGATATTTCTAACAAATTAAAAAAAATTCCAGAAAAAATTAGATTGAAGCTTATATGTATAAATCCGTTAAAAATATAAAAATTCGGATAATATTACTGTAATATTACATTTAAGAAAATTATATTCTTTAAAGATTTGCATGTATTATATTGTCACCTTCACTTCAGGACTCGACTGTCGTACAGACGATAGATCACACGGCCCCTATTGATAGAGAGACCAGCAGGCAACTGACACCCCGCCTCTTTATTTCATTGGCAATATAGTCGGTCAGTCTGTCAACCACCTGTGCCAATTAATCATTAGCTCTACATATCAAATGATCACCCCACACACAACCATCAATTGCATCGCCCATTGGCTGCTAGATTGAGGCTTCAACCTAATATTTATACTTTTGGACACTAGAGTGTGTTGGTTATTTATTTTTTCAGCATATATCACCAGAGAGCTACCATGTCAGTAATTTCCAAAACTTTTGTTGTTGATGTACCCTCCGAACATGGAGTATCTCCTATTTCACAAATATTTTTTCAAAGTGAAAAAATTTTTAAGGGAAATGATTTAAAAATTAATCACAACATATTTTTAAACCTTATTTTATTCTATAGAATCTCTTTACAACGACATGAGTAAATATATAAGCCCTTGAATAAGAATCTTCATATTTTCATATATTTATCGTCCTCCACGGCGAGTTCACAGCTCGATGTCGGTTTCAGCGACCCAGGAATTGTAGTGGGTAGGGAAACCTCACCACTTGACGTACGCCCTTAAGTTACGTCGTTTCAGCACCAAATACACTTCTGAAAATTTCGTCAACTGGATCTCCTTGGTGTAGAAACTGTAACGGATAAGAACGTTGTTCAGTTCGAGATAGTAGGTCCTCGGAACATAGTTGCATGTAAATCGCACTGCAAACCTTTCGGGACTCCAATTCGCTGTGAACCGTTTCTTGAAGATAACATTCTGTTTGGAGATGCGCGCCAGGTCGCCGATCTTGGCTTTTGGCTTTTGGATTCGGAATAGCTGACATGGTCCGAACCAGGGAGTCATCCTTGCCGTTTTCGGGATTCATGTGAGTGGTAGAATGAACGGTTGAATTGTACTCGCGAATGAATTCAGGCAATAGTTTCAGCCCCTTGTAGCTGCATTCGCCTCAAAAAGCTTCCACATATTGCCCTTCACAGTCTTGTTTAAACCTCTCGACGATATATGCCCTTGTTTACAGCACTTTTATCGCCTATATAATGCTGTTCATGGTAAACTGAGCACTTTTGAAAGCCCTCCTAAAGATCTACTTGTATGCATTTAATCTATTCTTCCGGCGTAAATCAAATTAACATCGCCATGGTATTATAGAAATGTGTTACAAATGTTTTAACTCTTACACTTACATGCACTAAAGCAAACAGGAAGCAAAATAAGTTATTTAAGTGTTCACAAATATTTACCTAGCACTTTTAATTCGACGTTAAGACGTGTAATTACTTTCCTTCCGTCGTTACCAACTTAACTGGACGCATGCCACTTAGTGTGCCCGATGAACTGTATGCAGGGAGAAGCAGGGAGATTTGTCAAAGGTTGATTTCAAATGTGCTCAGTTAATCGTGAACAGCCTTCAATATCCTACACGTTGCGCATTGCTCAACGGTAAGCATTTCAAGTCTTTGTTAGTAAATGTATGTGTAAACTCCTCAGAAAACAATCGAGTTTAGGGAGATAGCACAAAACCACGTTCTGTGATATTTTTGACATGCTGATTGACAAGCAGAAGAAACAAAAGTTATACTTCTGGATCCTAAATGTAATGCAACATAAGGGTGACAATTCCAGTCATTTTCAAATTATTCAAATAACAGCAACTTATTTCGCGGTGGTTGCATAACTGTGTTCGATCGCATATTATCCAGGCACTCTGTGTTACATACCTCCCGTAACATTCTTAATAAATTCACGTTTCCTCGCCAGCTTCAAATGCGTATGCCGCCCTTGGAATGGCAAAAGTCATACATTTTAGCATGTATTCATAACATGACATATAAGAAACATTTATGTGCACATATACAACCAAGTTTTATTTTATCTCAATTGTCGTATAACACGTTAAAAGTAATTTATTGAGTTAATCTTAGCGGTTTTAATGGAACTTCCCTGCACTCCTGGGGCCGCGGTGGCTGAGCGGTTAG
>NQII01012325.1:0-23537 GCA_002778355.1 Clitarchus hookeri
CCGAGGAGGGCCCCGTTTCATCTCCAGGTATGGTTTATTTCGGCGATCATTCTGGACGGTTGAAACGTTGTACGGGGGCAGGTGACACAACCCGCCACAGTGCCAATACCTAACATTTGTGTCCTATATCTAAGAACATCGTCATGTTAAATTTTGGAGGTATTATGCCATATCTCGAGGACCAATCAACTGAATGCCACCATATGTTTCACATACGNTGTTAAATTTTGGAGGTATTATGCCATATCTCGAGGACCAATCAACTGAATGCCACCATATGTTTCACATACGTTTTGATACAGAAGAGTATGTAACCTAACATGTTGTAGGTGTTCCAAACATGATTTTAATTATGTTAATATATATAATTAAGGTTAAAATACTATATATGTAAAACAATTCAACTAAATCCAATCAAAATTATTTACACTTACAGTATTTATTATAATAATTATGCATACAGATATAGACTACTCTTTTGCTGGCCTTTGGCAAAATACACCCAGGTGAGAAAATTTTACATTTTGAAACACTTTAGAACAAATACACCAACACTCTTCGATTTGTGCACACCATAAGTGCTATAGAAAGTCGTGTAAAGGTACATGTTTTAGGATGGCTGAGACATAATTTTCAAAAAGGTGGCCATATAACTATTTAGAAAATTTTGGCATATCTTCTTAACATTTATACCAAATTCAATTAAAATTTTATGCTGTCAGTATCTACTAGATGCATTTCATACAGAGCCTCTTTTTTAGGCTATTTTGTAAGATAGCACCGACTAAGAAAATATGTCTTTGATAACATTTGTCATAGATTAATAAATTTGTTTCCAACCAATTCTTCACACAAGTTGCGCTGCTTTAGGCCAGTAGAAAACGTACGTTTTTTAAGTCCCTCAGACAAATATTTTCAAACGATGGCCATGTAAATATTGAGACCAGTGTATCCTATGATTGAAAGTATTAGATTAGTTAAATCCAAAGTTTATGCTCCGAATCCTACCCCCATGATACAGTTCATTACACTGTAGCTTATTTTTACAAGGTTTTCTGGGTTACAGTTCTGGGTAAGGCACGCGTGTTTTAGTAAATGTCTCGGTGCTATTGCATATGTTTCTGGTGTTATCTCTTATGATATTGCTGTCAACGAGAAATCTAGGCCTACTTAGCACTTTTAAGAATTTCATTTGAAGTGATTTTCACCCATAAAGAGAAAAGTAGACTTTAAAAAAATCAATATCATATTGTTATATCTTACGTTAGAAATACTTTCAACGCCAATAAAGAGTTAATCTAATTTTTGTTGTATAAGATTCGGGAAAGTTTTAAACACATATATTATGTTAACAGTGCTCCCAACATTCAGGGAACCTGTCATGGGATGGCTGGATAACCTGTATGGTCCGATATCAACTGCTGTGGGAGTTGCCGTCGGCATTTTACGTGTACTTTATTTGGAAGAAAAAAATTTATTTGACATAGTGCCAGCAGACATTGTCGCCAACTGTGTAATAGCTGCAGCCTATTCGTCCAGCAAACGGTGAGTTTACAGTTTTAGACGTTTTCATTCATTACATCATGTGACAGAAAAAGAATTTATTTTGTACGACGACCTTCAAAGCCATTAGTTAGTGAAAGGTTCTCGATGGTCACGCATCATACAATCAGAAATAGAAAGATTTGTTTCAGACAACAATTTGCTTTATTGCATATGGCCAAACATATATGAAGCGGCCCCAAAGAAATATTTGTTTATTAAAAAAAACTTGAATAGCAACCAAATTGATGTTGTTCATCTAACCAAATACAGTATTGAATGAACAACACATTTGTGTTGTGCAAGATAAAATGACACTGCCAACAAATAACTAAGTTGATCAACTGTATATATTTGTTTGGCCACTTGTTTGATTGCCATTGTTCAAAAATACAGCTCGAGTGTTTGTTCGTAATTTTTTGACAGTTAGGAGGGTAATAAACTATGTTAATAAATTTTCGATTCTTTGTAATGGTTTAAAAATCCCAATAAATCAAGTCAGAAAATAAACTAAAAGTTAATTCGTAAAATACAGTTTGTTATTTGAAATGTACATATTAAAGAGCATTTCCACCTCATCAGTTTAGATGAGGTTGCTCGGAGCTAACAACCTAGTTTCTAATCTTGTTCAGACATTAATATTTTTATATCAACCGAAACGGTTTAATGCACGTAGATCTAAAACAATATTCAGTTGTATTAAACAAATCTGCGTTTGGTTCAAACAAAAAAGAACAACAAAATATTTCACTGGCCCTATACAAATAATCAATTGGGTTGCGCCAAACAAACGACGTTTGATTCAACAAAACACTTTTCTAGCCAGCGGAGGCCCCATGCTGTAGCCACCACCTCATTCCATTGAAACAACACAGGAAATTCTGTAAAACTGTTAACGTCAAGTTTATTTGAAGATATTTCTTAGTAGTTTCAAATCAACATTTCTGAAGGTTATATAAGGAAAGTTGAAGAGACCGCATACAAATGAGCATTGAATTTCTGTTTCGTTGGCACAAGGTCTCGAATCTCTTAAAAATTTACCACCATCATTCCGACACACTAACAAACCAGGTGGCGAGACTTTTTTTGTCGTGTAAAATGTGGTATATAAGTTTTAAGTTATTTAGTTTACCGTTTAATAAACTATATATTTCAGTTAATCAAAACACCTTTATTGAATAACTGCCGGCCAAATGTTCTCAAGCAAACAGAGCACACTTTATTAAACGACGTGGCTCAATGTCCGTGCGGATGATAAATACTTCGGCTGAAACACCACGCTACATCCGACTGATGTGTATAACGCGAGCAATTTAACAATATTATGAAAGACGTAGGTTTGAAGTGCTGAAAATTAGCTTTTTGCATTTGTATCTTTGAAGGAAGAAGGCTTGCGTTCAATATCATAGGTCGTTTCTCACGCACTGAACCTGAATATACCGTTTATTCAAAAACTCCATCACCAAACGTCGAGAGATGATGGAGAAGCCCGAAACAACAAGCTTATGTTTATCAACCATGAGGCGGAAACGCAAACTGAGTATGTACTGAGAATGTGCAGGTAAAGTACAAGGGCTGGGGAAGTTACTCGGTGATTGAAAATGAAACAATGTTACATAATTGGGATTACTTTATTATTACCAAAAGCAATGTGCCAGCAAGTGCAAGTAAAGTGAAAAAAACGGAGGGAAGCCAACGTCATGTGCCGTACCCAACTAAGTACAGACCACGTCCAATGTTGTATAGCTGCTGTGATTGGACAAACAATGGTATGGCCATTTTATGACTGTTGGGAACATTCTGTTTACAAATTATTAATAGTACATGTTGATTTGAAGGACGTAGTTGTGACCCCATACTCCCGGAGTTGACCTGTGCTTGCCCAGTACGTACTGTTAGGAGTGTACGCCTTGTGTCGGTAAACAGCGTGTAGCAATAGTACCCGAGTGATCTCGGTAGTTGTATGTCTCTCTAATTTAGACTAATCTTGTGTATTCTTAAAATGAGCTCCAATTAAATAAATCCTCTTCATAGGCAATGCTTAAACATATATTTCCTACGCATCTTCCAACAACTTGTGTATGTACACCGACTACTCACTGCTAGCAAGTCTCCATACACACATTAGCATTTGCATCCCAAGGTCTTGAAGTAACTGCCCATCTTGCTCCTGAGATAAGAATTAGCTAACAAAAAAATTTATTACTTTATAATTGTACACGGCGTTGTTCACATAGAAATTGTATTTGATACAATTTATGTGTTTTTAAAGAGTATCCCGTATTTTTTTCCCACTTACCAATCCAAATCGCAATTTTGCTAATTTCTTGGAACCCATATACAAATCCCAGTCTCTAACAGAAATTAGATAGTCCTAAGTTACTTAAACAGTATGCCACATTCTACTTTAAGAAAAAATTATAAATGCAGGGAAATTAAATTTTCTTTAAAACTGATGAATATATAAAAAAAATTACTTATTTTGTATTTGTGCTAGAACATAATTTTTTGCTGAATGTGTTTTTTAAATGTATTAAGATAATATCATTCAGCCTGAGTTTGCTATTTATTTCATTCGTGAATTTTAATAATAGTAATATTGTGAGTCTGACAAGTAAGTAAGTAAAATTTATTATCTATATTTGAATTTTTTTTTTTAGAGTAATATCATTGTCTTTCAGGTTTAGGCTTTCGCTAGCTGTTTGCATATGGGCAAAACTCTAAAAGAAACTATGTTGACTTTTGTGGTTCATTTCATATTCAGCCGATTTCTTAAGTAAAGCCTTGTATAAGAGATATACACTACTCAAAACTTGCTGTAAACGCAAACCGCTAACACAACCGACGTGTTTGAAAGCGGCTGAGAGAAGACATCAAACACACACACAAACATATGCGGCTTGCACCTTGTGTCGCAGTCTGGGACAGGTTGTATAGAGCACCTGGTCGACACGACCTCACATCCATGCCTGACCTTGTATGACCCTAGTGGGCCTGCCTAGTGTTTGAGGTGCGCCTTCGACTACGTGGCCTACCTGGGACGGTCGTCCTTCCTAGTACTGACCCCGCCATACCCTGCTGGANGAGGTGCGCCTTCGACTACGTGGCCTACCTGGGACGGTCGTCCTTCCTAGTACTGACCCCGCCATACCCTGCTGGGCCACGGTGATCTAACGACCACCAAGGCTATTAGATGGCCGTCGACAAACATAAACATTTGCATCCAAACAAGGAACTTCATTAGAACTTCCAAAATACTAGGAGAGTTAGCAAATATGGGAATTGCTTCGGCAAGCTAGTACTAAATTTAAGAAAAAAATACGGTATCTCATGCTGCGTAGATCGCAAGTTAGAATAATCCTTCGCGAGGAATAAATTAAGTAAACCTGTGTTATTTTCAAGCTGAGGGGGTACATTACTGCTTCCATCGTTTTAATTTAAAAAAATCAGTGGAAGGTATAAAAAAAAAGAGAAAACAGCCAAATTATCGGTAAGGAAAAAGTTGAAAGTCCATGAGTGACACTAGCATTCTGTAGACGTTCAAGAGATGGCGACAGTGCTCCATAACCGGAACAAAGCGTCGAGTAAAAGGAACACTTGCTCGTGAAATGAGTACAAACTCAAAAAATTTGTTTGATCAAGAACCAAAATTGTTTTATAAAAAAAAAAAAATTTTCATGGGCATTTATGATGCTTTGAATAATTATTTGCATGTCACTGAGTCCACCATNTTTGTTTGATCAAGAACCAAAATTGTTTTATAAAAAAAAAAAAATTTTCATGGGCATTTATGATGCTTTGAATAATTATTTGCATGTCACTGAGTCCACCATGAGGCTTCCCTGCCAAGTGAAATTATCTCTTACTTCTTGAATACAAAATTAATTCAATTGAAAATAATAGCAAAATTTCGCCTGTTCTGGTGCCGAAGTTCGAAGATAAATAATTGGCATGGGTGTGGATTAACCTTGAAGACGGCCATGTAGGACATTGTGGCCTAGCCATCGACAACTGTTGCCCTTGTACAAAAAATTTACAAGTTCCTGAAAATTCAAGAAAAATTTCGACAAATTTATAGAAATAAAATTTTTGGTCCCACTCATTCCCACCAAGCTGGTCATAAACTTGAATTTGTGTAAATTTTTTTGGTTTTTTTAAAATTGGTTTAAAGGATTTTAATAATCTCTATTATTTATTTTGCTACAATTTTTAAGCAATCATATGTCGAATAATAACATTACACCCTTTAAAAAATGGTGTAGCACATAATCTTTGTTAAATGATCAGTATACGTTTGAGGCACTTACTAATTTATCCGTCTCCTCATTTCATAGCGAGCGTAACAAAATTCAGTACTCAGACATGTAAGGCTGTTAGAGATCCAAACAGATATGTTTTATTAAATAATCATATGTCGGTAATTGATAACTGAAGTATATTTCGACGCATTTGGGGGTGAAACCATTACTTTTGAATTAAATTAAAATGCTTTACAAAAGCTGTTAAAATGGGCAGCCTCCTATTTCACTACAAGATCTGCAACGACATTCCATATCCTCTTGCACATATTCAAAGTCCCCGGTATGTGCTGTGGAGAGTAAGCAGCTGCAAGCACCAGAGCGAGGAGCTCTTCCTCCAATTAAACTGGAGTATCATACACCATGCTGTCAAGTTTCTCCACACAAAATGGTTAAGAGAGGTAAAGTCGGGAGAACAAGATGGCCAAGTAATGTGTTCACCATGGCTAATTCATTCCTGTGCAGTTCAATTGCTCCTAGATGTTACGAAAGAAATGAGAAGATGCNAATGTGTTCACCATGGCTAATTCATTCCTGTGCAGTTCAATTGCTCCTAGATGTTACGAAAGAAATGAGAAGATGCGCTGTCTGATTTGAACCACAAACGATGTCGAACCTCAAGAGGAACATCTTCGAGGGTCTTAGACAATGTTTTTCTGCCAATATTGGAGATAAATATTACNGATGTCGAACCTCAAGAGGAACATCTTCGAGGGTCTTAGACAATGTTTTTCTGCCAATATTGGAGATAAATATTACCATTTAGATGTAATGTCAGCATTTACGGTCCAATTAAATTATGCCCAACAAGATTTGCCCACATTTTCACACCAAATGTTAGTTGGTGGGACAGATGAAACTGGCGTGAGGGTTTTCATTTGCTCATCTGTGTTGGTTGTGTTAACTGACTATTCCATCTGAGTAAAAAAAACTTTTTCCCATCACATACAATGCACTATAATGTATGGACATATTTACTGGATGATGTAATAAGGATGGTTGTATATTAAAATACATTTTTATGGCCTCTTCTATTATACCTCGAAGTCTCAGTAATGAATTTGGTTACACTTTCTATATTCCCATATACTTTTCTGATCAATACTATTAAAAAAGTTTAAAATATCTGAAACATAATTTTTTATGTTAAAAAATTAAGCAAAATTAAATAAATGTACAAATTTTTATAAATTTTGAAAACGTGACCAACTCTACATTAGATATACAACCACACTGCTTCCCTTCCTTTCATCCCTCAATTTACATCACCCCTTGTAAGTCTTTTCAACCTTAAATGTCATTAGTGCCATCTATTTTTCTTATGGATAAGAAATTTTTATAGCATTTGTGTAGGTGCATCCAGATCCCCAAGCATGACCCTTGTTGTCTGTACAGAATGGTTTACGTGCCTTCACCCCTCCTACCAACAAAATGCCTAGAGATGAAGTTTATTCTGATGTTGATAACGTGATTTTGATTATCAAAATAATTTTATCAAAAGTGATATATTAAATAAGTGGGCCGATTATATATTTCTTCTGAACTCTCTGCAGCTGAGAGATTCGAAATTCATGTATATAGGCTAGGTTAAAAGCGAATAAACACATTTAATTGCGAGTTTTATTTAATGTACCATGTACATATACTGTTACAGCAACCTTTAATGCTGTGCTATCTCTGGAACAGATCTTGTGTAAAATTTGTTTACAATTCGCCTAGACCATATAAATGCTCGTCGGTGTGAGGGGAATTTTATGACAAAATTACTAATTTTAATTTCCTATTATATTTACAGTTTTACACCTAGAAATATTTTAGTAATATTTACAAAATACAACGCTGTTAACGAATTGTTAACACAATCTATTTTTAAAATTGAGCATGTTTTTATTATAATATCATTAATAATTTAATTCTGGATCACTACGTTTATACTGCCTACAGACATTTCATATTTACTCAATATTTACTAATGCATGATCAAAATGTCCTATCTCATATATTAACATCACTTCAAGTTCCATAACTAATCAAGTCCCACTGCCTTATAGTCTAACTTGCCAGTCCAAACTCTGCTCTCCCGATAATACCTCACTGAAAACACTAGTCACTTTGCCATCTCCCATTGTCTTCCATCTGGCCCTTATTGTCATTCAAGACATCCGACACAGAATCACAAAGCAACTTTCATAACTGAGGTGGCCTGGTACGGAAGATTCTTCGAACCTTGAGTCACACCACTGTAGTTGATGCCGTGAAGATTCACGCAGTCGCTCCCAAGTCGTGAAATACTGAGGGAATGACGAAAGTCCCAATATCGATAAAAAGGCAGCACAAGTGGGACTCCTTACCCACGCCTCTGCAGGAAACTGTTGACGTCATCTTGAGTAAGCGCAACCGACCATAAGGCTCGCTTGGGACAAGAGGGATATTGTTCACAGGTAAAGCATAACAGTATAACAATACTATGAGCAAATGCTCATTGGTGACCATTGGTGTAGAATACGTGGGAACAATGGGGTTAGGACCCCACTGGTATTAAAAGGACCCCACTGGAATTACGGTTATTCTCACAGACCTCCGAGTCTCACATATAAAAGATTTCGCTTTTACTGTAACTTTCATAATCTCTCTTAAAATGGCAGTTTAGTTCAGTTTATGTTTTTTACTTGTACCTTATTATCGAATGTATTTTAAGTTATGTGTTTGGGACGATTTGAGCACCACAAGAAAGCGTAGGCCAGGAGGAGCACACTAGTGTGAAAAGCTTAAACAATATGTTTCCTGTCAACAAGACTACGAGTATAGGTGGTAGCCGCACAATGTGTGGATTATTTTTTAATTAACAGTAATGTCACAAAAAAAATGTTTTTATAAATATCCAATAAAAGCTTATTTACAAAGGCTTGCATCGTTCTCTAATTTTGTGTGGGAGTACAAGCTGAGGAGGTGTGGTAGAAAAAATACACTTTTGAATACGGACCCCTCCAGGAAAATTATATTTTTATACGCATGTTGGTGCAAGCCACAAAATGGACAGAATTTTGTCTTAGTGAATAGTTGCAAACAGCATTGGCTGTAATCAGGATAAGGACTATGTGCATGATAAAGATGGTGCGAACTATATAGATGTTATAGAATTTATGCATAGTGCAGAAGTTTTTGGAGGAAAGGAAGGCGTGGAATATGTGTACAATGGGGATGGTGTGAGAGGTGTAAAATATTAGGGCTATGTGAACAGCTCGCAATGTGTAGTGTGTGCAGGTGATGTGAAATGTGCTCACGTTACATATGTGGACTGTACATCTTGTCCAGATGATACATAAGTTACTTGTGGTGCGGGGTGTGTTGATGATATGGCCTGTGGAGATGGTCTTGATTGGATGGATAACATTGTACTGCTTGACATGTACGACTTACTTATTGGACAAATTTTTTTTAATTAAACCAAAGTTTCAAGATGGTGAACGATGAGTGAGGGTCTTGGTACCATCTAGTTGTTTTCATTAAGTAGACCACAAATGACAAAGTGTTCTGGGATTGAATCATAGGTACAAACTTTCGTGTGAAGTGTGTGGTAAATAATAAAGGAGTAGTATTATGTGTAACAAATGTACGACTGCAGTTTACATGACATAATAGTGCCAGCGGCTGATTGGTCCAGTAAGAATCCCACAAGATTTCACATTTGTAGTATGCAACAGTATAAGCTACCAGGGCTGTTGGAGTTTTTGGTTGGCCACTGATGTGAAAATCAGAGAAGTCTAGCTAGCTGCTACAAGTTAAATCCTTTATAGAGTTATTGGTTGAGGTTTACTAATAACTGTTAATACACTCGACGACTTCTTCGCAAGAGGTAGTTGCATCGCCAGCAGCATGGTCAGATCCATCGACTTTAATGGTGGATGTGCCAACGATATGTTCAGGTGAACTTTGGACAGAGCCATCTAGGTTTTGGACTTTACCAACTCCAATAATTACAAAAAACATATCGATGCTGTCATTATAACAAGAAAAAATTTCCCACTAAAAATATTTTGCTTAAGTTTCTGTAAAAAATTAAACTTCCTGATCTATCTATATTTTACATCCAGGTTTGCAAAAGAGAGGGGCTTGATTTTTCATCATAATAATATGCACTCAATTGACCACGGTACTGACAGTTTGTACTTTGTAATTTTCGTGTGGATTCTGGAGTGTGGGTCTACCCTAGGACATATTGCCTGTAAGTTTTCATTAATTTAAAAACTGTAACTTCACAAAAGCTTGTTATTTTATCCAAAAATATTAAATTTATGATATTCAAGATACACTGAGGTCACAAAAGTCATGGGATAGCAATATGCAAATATACAGATGGCAGTATTATCACATACAAAATGTATAAATGAGTACTGCATTGGTTGGGCTTTTATATGTAGTGAAGTAATTAACGTGAAAATGTTTCTGACGTGATTATGGCTGCACGACGGAAATTAACAGACTTTGAACGTGGAATGGTAGTTGGAGCTAGGCGAATGGGATTTTCCATTTCGGAAATGGTTAGGGAATTCAACATTCCGAGATCCACAGTATCAAGAGTGTGCAGAGAATACCTAATTTCAGGCATTACATCCCACCATGGACAACACAGTGGCCGACCATCTGCACTTAATGAACGAGGCCAACAACGTGTGCGCAGAATGATCAGTGTTAATAGACAAGCAACACTGCGTGAAATAACAGCAGGAGTCAATGTGTGACGTACGACGTGCGTGTCCGTTATGACAGTGCGGTGAACTTTGGCTGTACTGGGCTATGCCAGCAGAAGACCGACTCGAGTGCTATTACTAAGAGCACGACATAGCATGCGATGCCTCTCCTGGGCTCGTGACCATATCGGTTGGACCCTAGACGACTGGAAAACCGTGGCTTGGTCCGATGAGTCCCGATTTCAGTTGGTAAGAGCTGATAGCAGGGTTAGAGTGTGGCACAAACCCCACGAATCCATGGACCCAAGTTGTCATCAAGGAACTGTGCAAGCTGGTTGTGGCTCCATAATAAAGTGAGCTGTTTTTATATGGAATGGCCTGCATCATCTGATCCCACTGAACCGATCATTGACTGGAAAGGGTTATGTTCAGCTACTTGGAGCCCACTTGCAGCCATTAATGGACTGCATGTACCCAAACAACGATGGAATATTTATGGATGGCAATGCGCTATGTCACCAGGCCACAGCTTATCGCGATTGGTTTAAAGAACATTTGGGACGATTCCAGCGAATGATTTAGCCAACTAGATCGCCCGACATGAATCCATTGAACATTTATGTGAGATAATCGAGAAGTCAGTTCGTGCACAGACTCCTGCACCGGCAATACTCACGCAACTATGGACGTCTATAGAGGCAGTATGGCACAATATTTCTGCCGGGGACTTCCGACGACTTGTTGAGTTCATGTTACGTCGAGTTGCTGCACTTCTCCCGGCAAAAGGAGTTCCGACACGATATTAGGAGGTATACCATGACTTTTGTCGCCTCATTGTAAAGGCCGGCAATGTGGAACATGGAATTTAAAAAAAATTGAATTTTTAGTTGTTTTCGAATTTATTTTACTATTATTTTAACTATTTATCTTCGATTTAATGCCAATGAGGAGAACCTAGGTAACAGTTAGCAAATGTTAAAGACCCAGGTCACAAATATCAAAATTTATCGCCATATAGGTCAATCCACATTTCGTCACGTTATCCAGTTTATGACTCCTGCAGCAGAACCGGCCAAATTATACTACTAACGATTTTATGATAATTAAAAATATAATATTATACTATTAAGAAACAATCACAGAAGAAATGGCCATCGCCTGCGGTAAACCATTGTAAGGCACTTATCTTGTAGACAAGAGACTTGCAGGTAGGTGAAACGACGTTTAGGTTATAGAAATTTTCCTTTTGAGACCATTAATTTTATAAACACTACGTATACCTAATTCCGCAGTAAAATTGGAGCTACAAGTTCCTGAATCAATTCACTCTTCTTGTGGAAGTTTTGTTGTTAAGTCGATTTTGTGAGTCGCAGATTATAGAATAGCAGTTTTCCCTGGAACTGAGACGCAGTCATGTTTCAAACATTATAGATTGCATCGTGGATAAGAAATTGTCTCTCGCGTTCTGCGTTGGGCTGGGCAACATTTTGTTGATCTTCCTAGTACTCTGAAGGATTGCTTCCTGTTTACATAGTATAGCTCTGATAAGTTCAAAACAATCTCAGCTGCAATTGCACTTGAATGCGCAGCAATATTAATGACAAAGGCCAATTCCGGCATATTGCTCGTACTTGTAGAGTCACCCTTTCTGGGAGAAAAGTTTTCTTACAACAGACAAATAGTGAATTATTTATCTGCATATGATATTTTTTTTTAAGTCCTCATATGTAAACCGGACAAATGCTAAATATTGAGATAAAATATTTTATTGCTTACAAGTTAACAGCCTGTCAACCACTAATAACATAAACTATTAGTGATTTGCTAGCTGCTTTTATAGTAGTTTGAATTCTCGTCACACGATCGCTCTCGTTGTGATAAACTCCTACAGTCTGTTTACGGTGAAGTGTGCANCTCGTCACACGATCGCTCTCGTTGTGATAAACTCCTACAGTCTGTTTACGGTGAAGTGTGCACTTTTGAAAATCCTCTCATTTGGAATAATAGGAAATAAATATATTTTATTTTAGTGTTAGACATGAATTTCTAAGTGCGATGAAATAAGCACACTGTTTTTATTTCTTACGTGGCAAAATGTATTTAAAAAAGGAGTTAGAGGACAAAAAATGTATGAAAGGAAAAAAAAAGTAACTGAAGCTATAAAAGTGCTCACTTTACCGTAAACAGCATATACGTATAATGTACATGAGCACCGAGTCAGGTAACACATTGTCAGCAGTAAGTATTGTTTATCGCCGCTTTGCTGTTTCAGTTTTTTGATAATAAAAGAGGAAGGCATCAATTAAAATCAGTGGTAACTGTGAAGCTTCGTGTATCCCCTATAGCCAAAAAGTTATGATATCGCGTGACAAGAAAAATTAATATTAATGTACTGCAGTTACAACTACATAGTCGAAAACACAAACCTTATGAATGTTTGGTGGGACAATTTAATATCTGTATGAAATGTTGATGACGTTAACGACAAGCTCTTACTTCCGGGATACTAATATTTAAATATTTATTAATGATTTTGCCAATTTAATCCAAAGAAAATGTATTAAATACTATCCATACTTAACGAAAAAATGGTAACAGCAAAACCATAAACGTTAAAATTTTGGCACAACGTATGCATTCAGATTATTTAGAACATTTTAAGAATTCTTTTAATGAAGCTCTAAGTATATATAAAAAATGACATCGAATGTTCACAGACAAAATTGTTAAGGGTTTTCCTGGGAAAGTGAAAGAGTGAACCACATTGATTCAATTATTAGGATGGTCATTTTGTAAAGTGATGTACTCAAAAGGTAGTACGGGTTATTATTACAGCCTCTGTATTGTTTTGTGCAGAATCTCAGAAAAAAATAAGAAAGAGCAGACTAGGATGCTTTCATACTCGAAAAGTAAGAAAACAATTTCCAATGAAGAAGTAAAATGTCAGTAATTTCTAGCGTATTACTTTCCGTTCTCTAAAGTAAAATCGTTTGTTTTTATTTTAATAATTACTTATTGTGTTTCCGAATTATACGCCTAAGCCATANGTTCTCTAAAGTAAAATCGTTTGTTTTTATTTTAATAATTACTTATTGTGTTTCCGAATTATACGCCTAAGCCATAAACAAGTTACTTGATAAATTAATAATCATACTGCAATGTCGTTCTTTCTGTGTTATGGTTCATAATACATAATAATTCGATTATATATCTGTTTTTAACAATCATCTACACAAACGTATCTCGTATAGTAATGTACTGCCAGACAAATAAAACAGTGCACCAACGTGAATCCACGAAACTATGTAAATAGCGAGAGTACGGGCTGGTATGCACATGATCCCATATTGTTGTGTTTGCATGTGACCTCACACCTGGGAGTGGAGCTACGAGCACCTACTACCGGTCGTAGACACTGACGTATAGATGACGTATATATCCATTGTTGGGGTACCTGTGCTCACACGAAACATTTCCCGTCACCATGCGAAGGAGAACATGCGATCCCAGCGTCCATTAAGTGCACTGCCATTAAATCTGCAACAGTGGCAGCTCCGTCTGCAGTCATGGTAGGCTAGAACTGCACGGAACGCCACCGACTGGTGGTGTGTGGTGGTTATTGATGAGTGCCGCTTCGTTATGGGGATTTATGAGAATCGTGCCCAGGCGTGGAGCGCCCCTGGTGCACACCTTATCCCAATCTCACTATGGAGCAGTACAATTACCACATGGCAGGCATTATGGCCTCCGTATCCATAGACGGCGATAACCGATCCGCTCTAGTCGTGTCTCATGTAACAATGACGGCCTAGCAGTATGTGCATTAGATTATACGCTCCCATCTGCTCACATTTGTGGTCGGGATTACACATACGATATTTCAGTATGATAACACCCTATCGCAACAAGCTTGGGTCGCCCAGTACTATCTTAGCCATGTCTAAAAAAACAATGCTATGCCCGCTTTACTCACATGTCGTCATTCGATCATTAGTTGCGCTAGTTGAAACGCCAGCTGCCACCGTGCCACAGTATCCAGAATTTGAAGCACATCGTGAAACCATTGTGTCCCATCTGGCTCAGGACAACATGCAGTGTCTGTTGGACTCCATGCCAGACCGTGTTGCAGTGTGTATTGTTATGCGAGGAAATGCGACTCAAAATTTAATATAGCTTAACAGCGTTCCACAGATCAATATGTAATACTCATGTTAATGTGTTTTTGTGACAATGTGTATTACACATTTGTACCCCAACTATACCAGGTGTTTCACTGGGAAATGAGAATACGTTAAGAGATGTTGGTATGGACCATTCATAAAGGAAAAACATCAATAAGCATATGCTCTATTCGTAAAGGCGTCCGAGATACAACTCTGTGAAACTGAGTGGAATGGGATCGATACAGGTGATAGTAAATAAACAGATAATTACATGTAGGTTTTCGTTTGTGTAAATTGTCCCTTACTACACATGTTCACAAATGCAACCGCTAGCTTCTATGTATTTTGCAACTCGTGTAGCCATATGCTGCGTTGCCTATCGCAGTAGGTGTCCACATTCTGCTTTAACATAGGCACAAGCCTTTAACAGGCGTGAAAGTAATTCCTTCATTCCTTCGCGCTTTATGCTTGTAGACTTCGGTCTTCAACCAACCCTACAAACAATAATATAGCATAGCACGGTCGGGTGACCGTAAGTGTCACATAGCTGAATCTTGGACACCATTTCAAATGGAGCATATGTTTATTGATGTTTTCCATTAAGGATTAACTATATTATCACCTCTTAACGTATGTGCGTTTCCCCTGAAACATCTTATATAATGTTTCACTACCACCCGTTGCATCATTCTGTGTGAACTATTTTTACTGTCCTGCTATATATTTTTTAGTACTTGACGTCAAGGCAAATATTATAAAAAATAGTTTTAATTATTTTTGCTCTAGTGCCAGTTTTTCTTGATATTTTATTTTAAATAGCAGCATGTCTGGCTAAACATATTATAACTATTATTTGATTTCACAGCAGTGTCAATGAAGGCATCACTATTTACAATTCTGCCATATCAGATAACAACCCACTCACGCTGAAGGGGTTTAAAGAACCCATGTATGGAAATGGGATGGATATCCAAATGAAGGACTGCATCTGGCACCCATTCCTGATACAAGTGACCAACTACAAGATCTACTTGTTCCTAGCATTTTTTCTGCACTTCCTGCCAGGGTGTCTGCTAGATCTCGGCCTGCGACTGAAGAAAAAGCCTCCAATGTAAGTGAACTTTGGGACATTTTGCTGAAAGTGTACGGTGTATGTTATAATAAAATATTACAAGAGAATGTTGTTGTTATTTAAAGTGAAATGGGTATTTTATAACCCTTTATGTAACCAGTTGTTGTATAGGAACAAATGCTAACAGTTTCCCTGTAAATATGTACTTAAAATAATTGTGTATATTTAGGCCAACCCCTGTACTTTAAGTTAAGAAAATATTAGTTTGAAGACAAGCTGTTCTTTGAGTTGAGTTGAGAGATTTGGGCGGCTCTTAACTACGAGGTCTTGAGAGCCGATGAGGGTGAAATGATGTGAGAATGGAGCAGCACCGAAATACATGGGTGGGGGAACGAGAGATCCCCGAGAAATCCCGCCAAACAGCGGCATCGTCCGGAACGGTTCCTACTTGCGAAAATCTGGGAATTTTCTAGTCTGGGATTGAACCCGGTTCGCCTCGATGGGAGGCAAGCAGATTTACTAACCAATAAGCCACAGCGGCTCCATATATTCTTCGAGCTCCTAGTGCCGCAAAACCAAAAATGTGAACTTCCACATAATCCTAGACTAAAATCATGGTTGCCAACATTAGAATCAGTGGTTTTCCTATATTGCTGAGAGGGCTAAGGTTAGTGCAGGGACTGGAGCGCTCATTCTCTCCCGGCGGGGTCGCTCCCAGGTTTCCACACGTGGGAATAGTGCCTGACAATGCCGCGGGTCAGCAGGTTTTCTCGGAGATCTCCCGTTTCCCCTAACCAAGCTTCCGGCGCTGCTACATATCCTTCTCGCATCACTCTCTTCGGTTATAAAGACAAAATTAAATCGTATTCAGGTGTTTCGGAAAAAATTCAGAAATATTAATTTAATAAAAATTTTTCTATGCGCAAGATTTTTGATTCCATATATTTACATTCATATTTTCATTTCCTGTTCGGTGTTTTATATACTGTTTTTTGAGCACACGAATGAAATAAACCCAGCCATTTTTTAAATTAAAATAATAGAAACTGAAGGATATCCCCGAAAGATATCCCAATTCTCGTAAGGGATGACGATGCATCCTCCGCGCGTCACTAACAAGTAACGCGGGACTCGCATCAGCAGCCCAGTTCATAGAATCATTTAGCTTTGCAAGGAGGTCGCCATTTACTATTGTAGTTTTTTTTGTTTGATTATTCTCAATTGTAATAAGTTGCCCGCAGCATAGATTAAGTAATTATTAAATTAAATTTATACACAATGTTTGTTTAGTAAAAATGCGTAAATTGATAAGTTATTAATGCGTTTAATATAAAATTTTCCTATGCATTTTAAGAATTTCAAATTCTGAGTCAATAAATTTTATATTTTTTTACGCCAGAGAAAATTTATATTTAGAGTAAGTCTTAATGATATTAATTTGCCAAATATTACAACTCTAAGACCAAGCAATGTAAAAAACTTTATACATACATTAGGGTCACCCAAAAATCAAAACTACGAAAAAGTACTTCCTTTTATCAAGAAGGTTTATAAAAATCCAGAACTTTATATATTGGTCCACAATGTACCATACACTAAATTATAATCCACCGCTTTCATTTCTAGCCGACTGTCAGCCAATGTGATGGTGAATTGTCAGTGTCCTAGCGTAATCTTATTTGCTATATAACGTGCAATAACTAGTGTTCAATCCAGTAACCAACATTTTGAGTGTTGCCAAATTAATGATACATTACAATAAAGGTCTTGAAAACTACTATCGATGAAAAAATATTTCGTTCATCTCTTCAAACTATGTAGGCGTCGTTATATTGAGGTAAATTTCATATAAATACGCTAAATTAGGGCTACCTAATGTGACGTCCTCAGCAATCAGAGTGTTAGTCTGTCCCATGTCTCCTATGTGCATGAGTACATACTGGGACGTACCACAGTGTATACATTTCTCAATGCGGTGACAGAGTAGTGGGTAGACGCTATCTCAGTACGGATAGTGCGCCAGTGGTCTGAGCCACTCTGCTGCGAGTAACTACTTCAGGAGGCTGAATGCTTTCTTCTGGCAGAGTTGATCGAGACCAGGACATCCTGAATATTTTTATGCATTAAAAATATTTTCAGAATTTTATCTGTTTTCAAAAAATATTTCTGAAAAATTATAATTTTTAAAGCATTTCCAACGGGGATTTTAAATGTTTCATTTCTAAAATATAAAAAAAAAATATTAATATTAATTTTTAGTTATAAACATTAAGTTTAGTATTTTCAGGTTTGACCACATCCCGACGTTTCCCTGCGGTCACGATAATGGCCATGTGATCCAAAGTGGCTCCTAAATTTCAAATTCAACGGAATTCAAGGTCCAGTACCCGACATTACATACTGCATAGCATGCACCCGAATCCCTTTTGTATACTACTGTGTACATTTCCTATTTACATTACCTGAAGACCAAAAATTATGACTGGTCGAGTGATCGCTTTAAATATATATATAGTGCAAATATATTTGTTTTAAATATGTTTTATTATTCACGATTGCAAATTAAATAATACCTACAAGTGAACCCGGAAAAAACTGGTTTTTTTTACATTAACGGAGTTCATTAAATAGTAATCATTTATAAAACTGTTACGTTCCCATCAATCTGGTTTTCGAATAACATATTTACTGATTAGTCATAAACAATAAAGTGGAAGTAGGGAATTATACCAGAACCAAATTTCGTAATAAAATACAAGCGATGTTTAATTCACACTAGGAAGATTATTAAAATCGCACCCACATCTGTATATTTTATTATTGGGTAATAAGTGCGTGAATATTTCCTATAACTATAGTGTAATGACAATATTTGACAAAGTACTGCAATTATGTCAGAAGTTCAAAGTAAAGTGTTTCTGTAAAACATACAACTTCAATAAATGTAACTTGACAGCTGCCAGAAATGTGCACTGAAACACATTTTCTTTTTCCAGGTTCCTGAAGNCAACTTCAATAAATGTAACTTGACAGCTGCCAGAAATGTGCACTGAAACACATTTTCTTTTTCCAGGTTCCTGAAGATGTACAGGATAATACAGAAATATGCTCTACACACGGGTTATTTTTCCAAGCGAAACATAATGTTTCATACCGATAACACACGAAAAATGTTCAACAAGCTTGATGCCAGAGACCAGGAGATGTTTACATTTGACACTACATTGATAAATTGGCCTAAGTTTCTCCTGCGCAGTAGTATAGAGGTTAGAAAATACGTGTTGGATGGCAGGCTTCATTCCGATGAAGATGAATCTTCTCGCTCGTTAAAGTAAGTATTATAGAATTTTAAAATTAGATGTTTAATTAATTGGCAATTTAACAAAAGCATTAACTTTTTCTCTTCTATACATTGACAATAATCAATTTTTTAGCTCCTTGGTATAGGCAAGTGACCAAAACAAAAACCCTGCGAATTTAACTTATTCTACTTAAATATTGTTAGAATTATTTGCCTAATTTGTCATTGCTAATTGGCAAAGAAGTGTTGTGAAATCATTACNTCTACTTAAATATTGTTAGAATTATTTGCCTAATTTGTCATTGCTAATTGGCAAAGAAGTGTTGTGAAATCATTACATTGGTCGTGTCATATGACTTTTAACTAATTTCCCATACAAAGGACTTGTGTTCGAGTAGGTTAGGTGCGCTCTGAAGTTAGCATATATGTAGATTTATTTAAGTAATTAAATATAAACATTTATCAATCAATATTAAATGTGAATACAGTGTTTATATGTTGCAAAGGTATTATTGAAAAAAAAAATTTTAATTAAAAAGTGGCGGACTCTTAATGTTTTTGTCTCTCGCAACTTTGGTTTTTACTGTGTGGTCCGAAATGGTAAGGGCTGTACATTGTAAAGTGTGCACTCGGGCTAAGTTTCTATTTTAAACCCGTTGGTTGCGTATATTTCAGATTGCCTATCAGAATAAACAATGCCATGTTACTTCCAACTGGTTATTGTATCAGCTGATTCACACTCATTAAATAAACAGCACAAATGATTCAATATTGAGATTGCCACTACTACCACATACACGATAGTTACATTCAATTATTTATTTATTTTTGTTAGACTTTTTTTTCTGTTTTAATATAAATCACTGCTTTTAACTGCAGTCAACACTTCTTATATATTAAGATAATATGTTTGGTTTAGATTGTCAACAGAATTGTAGTAGAAAAATACATTATTATTCCCCTTCCCGTAACAAAAACAACACCATTACATTTCAAAAGTTGACCTTTAAGAAGTGTGAATAGCTAAAGCGTTGGCCTGTCATATGTATGTGCGTGTCAAAAGAAAGGCATGCTTTCAGTTCCCACAGTGTGTTTACTTCTTCATTTAGAAGACAACGTGCTTAATACAATCAGTAAATTACCAAATAATTGTATTAAACAACATGTACTAGAAGAAATACAATACACAAATACCTCGGAGATCAGTATTGCATACATAACTACGCACAAGCAAATGGTGACAGTTGCTATTACATTATGTGTAACGAAAACATTTGTTAGGTAACTCAGTGGCGAAAAAGAATTAATCCAAAATTTTACGGCAAGTTTCCAGAGAAATATTTACATCTCGGTGAAAGTTTCGGGAAATTCGTCAATCTACGAAGTTTTTAAAGCTCATAATACTAACGTGTCCTAAGGCCTACTGCTCACTTATACATTTTAAATGCCGGCTCTGAAAGAAAGTGACGCATGGCTTGTGCTAGGATAGGCATTGCGCTGTGTCTACACCTTGATATAGTTAGCCAGGGCAGGTAGCTAGCCAGGGCAGGCAGCTGACAACGAGACTTCCGGGGATTCCCCCTCTCGGGGCTGTCCTGAAATTCCAAAGAAACAGGCTAAATCGCGACCAGATTGCTCGGGGGAGAACCCCGCGCAACGCGACAGAATTATCTGATATGCGGCCCTCGACGAAGGAAGCAGGAAAGCCCCCGACGTGAATTGGTGCAGACCACAAATTCACAGGAATCTCCGAGACATCCTACTTAACCCTCCCTCCAGCCTAGTTGGAAAACGCAGGCTGCTGACGAGACACAAAATCATGCACAAAAACGCACGAGGTCCACAGGGGATTTCCCGCTTTCTCTCTCTAGAAACTGCTGACAGTTAACTTCAATATAGCGGGACACAAGTTAAATACAGGAGCAGCCGAGGCAGGATGTCAGTTGTTCAGAGTCAGTTGAATCCGCGCCGTCGGGAGGTGCTGGACCAGGGGAAGTTGAATCCCAGCTTCCGGACCTGAGTAAGTGAGAATCAGTCAGGCAGACATATCGCACGCATAGAGGCGGCAGTCGGTGAGTCAGTCTAGGCCGGGTTCGGATCCCGGCCGAGCCAATTGTCACCAGCCGAGATGGGAGTTGTTCGGCGGCACTGCCGCGAGACGAGTAAAGTGTTCAGCTGTGACGGGAGGCGATGGAGACACGGCGGTAGGCAGTCGTGTGACTGGATCAGTGAAGATAACTTATGAGTAAATTACCAGAAACGAGTGGCAGCCCCATAACAAGAGGCGCCATTCCCCAGAATACATAGTCGTGCGCCGGATGGCGACGAGGCAAGCAGTCAGTCAGTCAGTAAGTACAAACATCTCCATTCAAGAAACCTTCCCCCGATGTATAGCATTCCGCCCACCAGCCCTTCAGGCCATCGACTTTAAGGGGGGGGGGCTCAGTCTCGCCAGTGTGTGTATAAATACCTATGTTACCTTCAGGCAAATAAAAGACTTGTTTGTTAACTAACGGAGAATACGCGTATTTGTGTACCCCTTACTCAACAACGACAGGTGCCCTTAGTCTGCACCAAGTAAAGTAACTCAGTACCCTAATAGCCATCAGCCTGTTTAGATCAGGTGGAGCGTAGTGGCGACCAACGAATTTTCACCAGATTACGAAATATATAACACCTATCCGATGAGGATGTATTTCGAGAAACTCCATCCACACATTTCATGCAGTTACTAGTTTTGTCCGAAATATTATATTCTGAATGCAAGTCGTGGAAGCCAGGTATTTCTGTTTGGAGAATCAGTTCGTATAATTTAAACCGTAATACAGGGGTAATAATACTAATTTAATGTATTCCTAAAACTCAAAAACATTTTTACGTGCAGTATAAAATATTTTCGTAAATTTTTTTTTTCAAAAGGGGTGACATCTGACCCGAGGTATTTTCTCTTCAACTGGGAAATGCCTAAATGCTAAAGAACAAATTCACATTTATATAAGATTTCAGAAATTCAAATAGGTTGCAAATCACTCAGAAATTGTATATAAATATTTTTACTAACTACGTTAATGAATTCATTATTTCAGGAGATACAAACTGTCACTTACAATCGCGTTAGTCGTGTAGTACTATATTGTTGACCCACGAACGCCGACCGGAAAAAAAAAACAGAACAATGAACAAGCAAACTTGGACGTTGCTAAAGCCAAGTGATTATGTTGAAGAATCGCAAATATAAGTGTGTTGCAATCAAAACAAATTTTATTTGTATTTGCATATAGTAAAATGATGCTGAATTGCAGGTGTTAATTTTTATAACTTTGTGTTGATGTAAAACATTAAAACATGGAACACCTTCTCATAGTTCGCTGCCAACATTCCTGTGAATATTGTTGTCACTTCTTACGTTAAAATGTATGATATTACAGGCAGTGATTTTTTCATTGGTTGATTTCAGTACTGCTCACTTTATGGTGAGCCACTTTAGTAAGAATGACTTTGACTGAAGCCACCTAAATTAATAAGGTTTTGCAAATAATTTTCGATTATCTCTGAGTGACCACTTCCATTGTTTCTGACACTATTCCCAATGTTAAAATGTTAATAGGATTACAGAAAAATAGAACACCTTCAATTTTATTTAAATAAACTAACAGTAACATATAAAGTCAAAGTAAGATATAAAGTCAAAATAAGATATAAAGAAATGTTAAGATTGAAAATCAAAGTAAGATTAAGTGAAAGTAAGATTTAAGGACAAAGAAAGATAAAAAGTCCGAGTAAGATGAGGGTGAAGGGACGAGAGAGTGTGGTGCAGCGCTGGATTGTAAAGACGGGAGAAGCGGGAGATCCCTGAGAAAACCCACCGAATAGAGGCATCGTCCGACACGTTCCCAACGCACGAAAATTTGGCAACAACCCCACTGGGTATCGAACCATGTAGATCTGGTGGGAAGCCAGCGGTCTAACCACTACGTTAACCGTGACAGACATTACGTTTTTTATTTACCAAATGTCTAATTTTTTATCATTCTAATGGGTTTTCCCAGGCAAAAAGAAATGATTAATATTACATATTCGATATAATGATATCTCTGTAGTACATGTAGATACATGAATTGCTGAAAGTGTTTACTATACTTGCTATCTGTTAAGTTCATAGGCGCCTTCACGATAGAGTGCATTAGACAGTATGATACTTCGTGAATTAGAGGTTATGAACACNGCATTAGACAGTATGATACTTCGTGAATTAGAGGTTATGAACACGAAGTTAATTATATTTCCCTTATAAATTAATACCAATGAAGTAATGGAGGAATACACCTTTGCAAGAACTACCTTCACAATATTTCGTAGGAGTATATTTCGTACGGAAGTGTATAGCATCCTTACAGAGTAGAACCTAAATTGTTTTTACTGTTCGTCTTACACTTCATACTATAGAATAAAGTTTAGTTACACATATTA
>NQII01012326.1:0-18469 GCA_002778355.1 Clitarchus hookeri
CAAGTTCCGAACACCACACAACCCGAGGTGAAATGAGCTACTCTTTAAAATAAACGTGTGTATTTACACATAAAATTCATGCGTAAATGTACTATTTGATATAAGAAACTTTTAAATGCAACTGAAAAGTTGAAATAATACGATAATGTTACTAGGAATTCAAATGTAGGTACACCAACATATAGATTTATTAACAATAAAGTAAGCGTTTTAATATTTGTGTAAAAATACTCCATCAGGAATTAAATAACCTCTTTGTGCATTTTTATACCTACTGTGTATCACTGTATTAAAATCATCNAAAATACTCCATCAGGAATTAAATAACCTCTTTGTGCATTTTTATACCTACTGTGTATCACTGTATTAAAATCATCGTGCCACTTGAACAACGAAAGTTCAAGGTGCAAATTTACCCTGAAAATACACACAAGTGCAATTTTTCAATGACCATACTTGAGAAAACGTAAACTAAAAAATTGCTGAAGTGATTGAGTTACTTACATTGACGCACGAGTAGTTTTACACTGAGGGTATCATTTTACGCTAACAACGCGAGTGAAGATACGTTGACAAATGTGAATTACAATTTTGGTCGACGAGAAAATTTAGGTTGAAAAAATTAAATGGAAACATTATTTTAGCATATGCATAATCCTATCTGTTCAAATATTCACAGATATACTTTAATGTTCTTTATACAAACTTCTGCTTTTAATTTGATTGTGCACAATGCCTATTAGGCAAATTACTTAAAATACATTTCTAGCTTACTTTCTGAAGAAAAGAAAGGCTTATGAGATCACTGTCTGTGTGTGNGGCAAATTACTTAAAATACATTTCTAGCTTACTTTCTGAAGAAAAGAAAGGCTTATGAGATCACTGTCTGTGTGTATGTACGTATGTGTGTATGCATGTGTGTGTAGTATTAGTTTGTATGTGTGTAGGTGTGTGTGCGTGTGTCTATGCATGTGTGTCCCCCATTTCAAATTTTGAATGCTTCAACCGAATTTCACCAAACTTGGTACACATATAATATTTAGGAGGGACACCTTAATTTTATATATTTCGGGCACTTGCTTTCAAAATGGCGGTCATTAAAAATATTTTGGTGATATTTCATATCTTGGGAACCATTCAACCTATTTAAACCAAATTTTGTATGTTGGCAGAACATTATGTAAGCGTTAAATTTTGAAATGTATATTGTCGTTAGTCTAACATTTTGGAAATAGCACAAATTTAAAAATAAATATTTTACATTATATCTCAAATACTATTCAACCAATTCTCACCCAATTTGCCACGTATGTAATACTAGGGTAGGCCATGTAAACGTAAGTCATTAAACTAAATTATTTACATTTTTTCAAAATGGTGGCCATACAGATGCTTTATGTTTATTTAGTATATCTGCCATGCCATTTAACCAATCGCGATCAAATTTTGTATTCTGAAAGAATATACTACAAACATAATTTATACCAGCAAATAACAACTTTTTCGGCCATTTTGAAAGATAGTGTCATACATATAAATAAAGTTATTATGTCATAATTCAGTAAAGAATTAACCGATTCCTACAAAATTTGGCAAACAAGTAGTACTGATGAAGATGATGTAAAGTAATTTTTTAAGCATGTCAGACACTTAAAAATGGTGGCAATATAGCCATTTGAGCTCAGAATACTATATTGTGGACACTATGTAATCAATTCCAACATAACTTTGTATGCTGGCAGTAGACATTACAACTATCAACTGACCTACATGAAGCATATTTTGTAAGCCATTTTGTAGGACAGCGCCATGCGAATAAAATAATTTTTTTATATCATATCTTGGGAAGGAATTGGCCAATTCCTATCAAATTTGGCAAACAAGTATTAGTGAGGCAGATGATGTCAAGTAATATGTTTTAAGAATGTCAGGCACTTATTTTCGAAATGGCGGGAGTAGCCATTTTAGCTTAGAATGCTCTATCATCGAAACCATGTCATCAATTTCAACTTAACTTTGTATGCTGGCAGTAAATATTACAACTATAATTTATATGTACTATTTATAATCTTTTGTCCGCCATTTTGTAAGATAGTGTTATGCAAGTAAATGAAGTTTCTCTGTCATATTTCGGGAAACCATTGACATATTTCTTCCAAATTTGGCAAACAAAGAGTACTGCAGCAGGTGGAGTAAACTGGTATGCCTTATGTAGGTCAGGCACTTATTTTAAAAATAGTGGTTATATAAATATGTTAGCACAGTATATTTTACTAACGAAAAAAATCCCAAATTAACTTTGTATAATGGTAGTACCTGTTACAAACATCAAATTTGTCTATGCAGAGCCTAATTTCTCTGTAATTTTGTAAGATAACCCTACCAATAAAAATAATGAATTTATCTCGTATCTCGGGAAACAATCAGCCCATTCGTACAAAATTTGGCGAAGGTGTTGTACTGTGGTAGGCCACAATAATAAAAGTTTTTTTTTAAAGTAGGACACGCTTGTTCTCAGAATGGCGGCTATTAAATCATTTTAGATTTGTGGTAGATATATACGTATTTATGCAATCTATTTTAACTTAACTTTGTATATTGGCAGTATACAATCATCAAAATTGCTACCACATTACTTTTTTGTCCTCCATTTATGAAGATCGCCATATGAAAATTGTGGAGATTTTAAGCCATATCTCGAAGACCAATCAACCGATACTCACCACATGTTACACTGGATTATTTAAACTAATTTGTACCAAACTGTGCACACCATAAATGCTACAGAAGGCCATGAAAACTTTCATGAATTGAATGGTTTAGACAACCATGTTCAAAATGGCAGTTTCATAAATCATTTAGGTATTTTTGACATGTATATTAAACCATTTAACAAAATTCAACCAAAATTTGTATGTAGACAGTATATATTAGAAGTATCGTATATACAGCTTATTTTCCTGGCAATTTTGCGCGATAGCATCAATCCATCACTGTATACCCATACGGGTCATTATTATTCTCTTTGTAATCCAATGAACGACTATTTTTTTCTTTAAATTATAACAAAACTGATATACTAAATATGTTTTCTTTACCAACAGTGTTTTCTTAAAACTTCCATGAGCAGGACATAAGTCGAGATAAAATAAAAATTTATATATTGTTTTAAACACATTTATTTATTCACACACATTACAGTATTATTATCATTATTATTCTGTGTTTCTTCCCTGAGTACTAATTTTTTTATGTGCAATGGGTTTATCGTAGTTTTTTTTAATGTACCATAACTCCACATCCTTCGGGCTTCGGCGTTTCACGGGGCACAGCAATATCTTTGATTTTTGCACTCGCGTAGTTTTGTGGCGTACGTCTCGACGAGCTGTCGAAACGGCGGGCAGCGGCAATGCTTGTGAAAGTCTACAAAGTTCGTTCCGATAGGGTACGCATTGCGAATCGCCGACTCTTGGCGTCTTCCAAACATATACAGAGGGTAATGGGAATTACGGCAGAGTCCAGTATTGTCGGAATTTCCTCGTACGGAATATTTCCCTCGATCCACCTTAGTCAGTGCGTTTTGTACGTCTGTAGGTGATACGTGTTTTGCGTGGTGCGGTCGAGGTGCTTTAATGGACACGGCGGTAAATAAGTGAAAACTTTGGTTTTCTCGTCTTCGTCGCTGTACGAGATGGCAATCTGCTTGATGGTGTACGATTCGAACGAGCGAAAACCTTGGATGTTGCAAAACCTTTCATACGATTTTTGATATATAAACAAACTAGCGACCCGGCCCGGCTTCGCCCGGATACAATTTAGTTTTTACAGCGGTTCACTAATAACTAAATTGGGAAAAGACAATTACAGTATTATATGATAGTAAATTAGTAAACTGCTATAAAATATAAGATACATACATACATGCAGACACGTCACGCCTGTCTCCCAGAGGGGTAGGCAGAGATCATGGACCTCAATTTACCACGATCCTGACATACATACCTACCTCCTTCGCTTTATCCACATTCATACATATTATATGATAGTGGTTTAGAAAATTTCTTTGTATACAACATTAATCGTTTTGCCTCCGACCGCCAGCACAAAATATTTCTTTTTGACGTGACACGCGAAAGGGCTACGTAGTTGTCCGTGTGCAAAACATTCTACACTCAAATGCACTCCAGCCACATTAAGTGTTTAACCCTGTGCCTTATGTATGGTCATAACAAAACAAACTCTTATTGGAAATTGAACTCTTTTAAAATTAAAAGGCAAATCCTAGGGAATCATTGGTATTCTAGGTATTAAACCAGTTTCTCCAGTATCGCAGCCAGTTAGAATAATACCTTCAATGAGATAACGTTTTTTAAACTTTTTATTTTTAATCGAATCCCGTTGCATAATTTCGGTGGATTTAAGTTTCGCAATAAAATTATAGGAGCTCCAACTTTTAAAAATAATTTTGTGTGGTGGCATGCCAGAATGATTCAATGAATTAAGAAATTCTGTGGGATAGTGCACAGCTTCTTCACTGTCGAGTAATATATCTACTGAGTAATAGACTTGTGTTTGCGCATTGAATTTTGCTAGCACTTATTCATTAATTTTTCGACGTTCAGCAGCAGTCTCCCTGTCTCTTTGCAAAATAATTTTTTCTCGGTTATTAGTCAACCTAGATTCTCTTTCTTGTTCACTTTCATTTGCCTGTGATAAGCGCAATCGATTTAGAACTTACTTTTTCACAAAACTTTTCATATCTTTTAAAGTATTAGTGATAATTGTATGCAGTACGAAAATTTATTATCTACATTTAACATTATGAAATATGAATTTATTTATTTTGATAAAGATTAAGTTCTTTATGGTTAGAAAAGACAGTGAATTTTACGTTGGTTTTTACTACGTAATTTAAATTGTAAATACGCTTATTACTACTTATATATTAAAGATAGATATATGCTACCGCTTACATTTTTGTACATCATTTAATTTTACAAAATTCTTTCCTACATGATTTTGTTATATCTCTAAAGGATTAAGCAGCGTATTCCATGAGAGCGTGCTGGTGGCAAACTTTTTCCCGACTTGATTCTCTAATACAGTAAATGCTCAGCTCCTATAAGGGTTGGGGCAATTTTTGATACCCACAAACCTTCCTCGATAAATGAAGAATATAACAGTACAAACCGCATCGAAATCCGTTCTGTAGTTCTTGAGATTAGCGCAGTCATATATACAGACGCGCGCCAGGGACTTCCTTTTATATTTCGTATTGATTTTAAGTTCCCATGCACTCACCGAATTTCACAAATTTTTACAAAATCATTTAAAGTTTCATTGAGGTCCATACACATCGGGCACCTGTGTTCTGGGTTGGTTTCCTCACCGGGTATTGCTTGTCAGTAAACTTGTTGAAGGGGAGCATCTTCCACGGGTACTACTTGCGAGTAGATAGCTTGCACGAGGATGTCCTCTTCTACGGGGAGGCAGTCCCGTACGTCTTCCTCCTGCTGCAGGTAGGCCGCTAAATACTTGAATACGGTCGAAATTTCTTAAGTTGCGTAGACCACGAGAAATTCTTTAGGCAGGTACGGTAACGCGTCCCGTTTGTCCAAGGCACTATGCGAGCGCACCCTTCCAAATGCCAAAATGGCCGAAAGGATTTTATGGCCGCTCGGACAATAAGCATACATTTTTAAGAGCGAGAAAAATTATTCATTTCCGAGGGGGCTCGCGATGCGTCTTATAAATAGATTTAAGGAAAAAAAAGTAGTCTGCCCTCGCGATTAAAGTTGGCCACCGATTGGTCAGAACGAAGGTTTCCGAAAATACCCGAGTAATTAGCCAATGAGATACATTGGCGGAGAAATTAAATATATTGGAAGGGGGTGGAGGGGATTCAATTAATTGGTCGAACGAAAGTTTCCGAAAACACCAGAGTAATTAGCTAATGAGAAACTTTGGCGGAGCAATTCAATATATTGGAAGGGGGTGGGCATTAAACAATGACAATCAGGGGTGGGGCAATTGGTCAATTAAATAAATTGGAAGGAGGGAGTGGAAGGGGTTCAGTCGTCTACTGNACAACACCAGAAATGTAAAACAAATGACAAAAGTAAAATCAATATGGCGGTCAAACGAAGGTGAGAGACAAACCTCAGTAATGTATAAACTAATGACAAACGAAAAAAACCAAGATGGCGGACGGTGGCTGTAACGTCTACCCATATGGCGGACTGCACCTATCAAGATGGCTGGATGGCTGCAATTTTAAATATGGTGGACTACACTTACCAAAATGGTGGATGGCCCCACCTACCACGATTGCGGACGGTGGCCGTAACGCCTACCAAGATGGTGGACTGCACCTATCAAGATGGCTGGATGGCTGCAATTTTAAATATGGTGGACTACACTGACCAAAATGGTGGATGGCCCCACCTACCACGATTGCGGACGGTGGCCGTAACGCCTACCAAGATGGTGGACTGCACTTACCAAGATGGTGAAATGAGTATGTGTGGATGGGGGCGTAAAGGACCTCAGGAATTTTTTTTAAATAAATTTTTTAATAATATTTAAATAATTTTTCATATAATTTTAAATAAGTTTTTTGGAACACCACCAATTCCAACCGCACACACCAGCAAAATGGTGTCACTGGCCAAGAAAAGTTCAGGAACGCCGTTAGCCAATCAGCACCTGGTAACTTACTCGCCAACCGGCAGACCAACCAACGAAAAACATTTCGCAGCATGTAGTAGCAAATCAGACACAACGTCCGTTCATAGAAAGTCTACGCCCATATCTAAGGAAACGCCACACAATATCGTCTCTATACTCTGTGGTCACGGGGCCGCGGTGGTGTAGTTGTTAGACTACAAGTCTCCTACCAAGGCGAACCGGGTTCCATTCCCGGCGAGGTCGACCCTGCATTTTCGCATGTTGGAATCGTGCTGCACGATGCCGTTGGTCGGCGGGTTTTCTCGGGATCTCTCGTTTCCCCCGCCCTTGCTTTCCGGCGCTGCTCCACACCTCGCTTCACCCTCATCGATGTTAATACCCGCCCAAATCCCTTCACTCACTCTGTGGTCACTCACTAGCAGCAGACTTGCGGCGTCCCTGTACGAGACACCACCCGCTGGCCGACAGGCTCAGCGTGTAACATGACATGTTACTCGGTAAGATAAATAATATTCGGCCTGTACGGAAGATAATAACAATATGGACGGAAGATAATAACAATTATGGACGGAAGATAATAACAATTTAAGTAAAGATATTAGCTTGACAGAATTAGAAGATGCAGTTAAAAATAGCGGGTTGAAAAAGGCACCAGGATTTGATAATATTACTATAGAAGTAATCTCCGGCCTCTGGATGAGATCAAGGTAGAAATTGCAAACATTTTAAACACATGTCTGAAGGACGGAATATTCCCGAAGATATGGAAAAAGGCTATGGTGGTACTAATATATAAAGGCAATAATAAGAATAAAGAAAACCCTAGCTCATATCGGCCAATATGCTTATTACCGGTAATAGGCAAGTTATTCGAGAGAATTATCCTGAATAGGATAAGACCATCTGTAGAGAGCGTATTAAATGAAAACCAATTTGGATTCAGGAAAGGCAGGTCTACTGAAAATGCTATCAGAAAAGTAATACAAATAATTGAGGATATGGATACGAAATACGTCATATTGATATTGGTTGACATAAGTAATGCATTTTCAACTCTGGAATGGAATGGTATAATTAAAGAAATCATGCGCCTAAAAATCAACAACATAGAGAAAAAGGTTCTACTTAATTATTTTAGTGACAGGACGATTGGCATCGATAATAATTTTATTATATACGAAAAGAGCATGAACAGAGGCTGCCCCCAAGGCTCCGTGTTGGGCCCTACTATGTGGAACTTAGTTTTTAATACGTATCTCAATCTCAGGAAGAACACCAACATTGATCGGGTAGCTTTTGCGGACGATTGTATTATCATAATAGGTGCGAACAGCAGGCGAGAAATGGAAGGCACAGCGAACAAGGAAATGAAGATTTTACATGAGTGGGCAGAAACTAAAGGACTTACAATAGCAACAAATAAGACAACTGGAATAGTTGTTAAAGGCAACTTAGATAAGAGACCACCAGTTATAAAATATAACAACAAAAGCATTAAAATTAACCAACAAGTTAAATACCTTGGAATCATAATTGATAGCAGATTAGGTTTTACACAACACATCAAAATGATAACTGACAAATTACAAACCCTATGTCAAAGAATTAAAAACAATATCTGGAAATATACCAAANAACTCGGAATCATAATTGATAGCAGATTAGGTTTTACACACCACATCAAAATGATAACTGACAAATTACAAACCCTATGTCAAAGAATTAAAAACAATATCTGGAAATATACCAAGTATAGTGTAAGTGCAAGAAATATTATTTATGGTTCACTTTTTGTTAATACAATAGTATACGGAATAAATGTAATAGATAATATATTAAATAACAAAAACATAGTAACCAAATTAAGAGCCATCCAAAGATTTATTCTGCTAAGAATTTATGACATGACATCTACAAGTTCCTACGCTGCAGTTATAATATTAAATAAGGTTATACCCATAGACTTTATTTTAAATAACCGTAACATAATATACAAATTGAAGAATACAGACTTACAAATCACAATTAATGATCACATGTATAAAGGCTTCACTGAATTTAATAAAAGATGGGTAAAAATAGATGAAGAGGAAGTAATAAGTATAAAAGAAACCAAACGAATTTTATATGTGAATGCAATTAGAAAGTGGGATGACGAGTGGAGTTGTGCTGATTCTAGTATAGGAGTACGTAATTACATCAAAGATATCACAGCGTGGTATGATAGTAAGACCAATTTTAATAAAGTAATGAAAGACATTATTACTGGTCACTGTCAAACTAAAAGTTATTTAAAAAGAATCAACAAAATTAACGATGATAGGTGTGAATGTGGAGAAGACTTGCAAGATGTTTACCATATATTATATAATTGTGCCATCTTTATAGATGAAAGATGTGAACTAAGAACCATTTTAAGTAAGTATGGAGAATCTTGGCCTCTGGTAAAATACGAGATATATGATACGGAAATATACGAAGTAATAGAGAAATTTGTTAATAAGATCTATAGAACTATCAAAACACTGACTGATGACATCATGGACTAGGTTTTAAATGGGGAACAGGGGAAGTAACTGATTGCTGCTCCAGGCGAGGCCAGTGGGGCGCCTAGGCAACTAGGCAAGGGCCCTGGCAGCGCCACGCTTGCTGGCAAGGCTGGAGTTGAACGGCGAAAATCCTGTTTTGAGGAGGGGTGATAGAATGAAAAACATTAGTAATCTTTTAGATGAAGAAATTTTATAAGAAGAATTCAGAAGAGGATTTGATCGTGTCTGGGTCTTTTAATCTTTTATATATAAATATATTTTTTCTTTTTAAATATACTCTGGTTTTATATATTTTATATTTCATATTTTACATCTTATATCTTATATTTTATATTTTAGAGTTTATGTATCAAATGTTAATATTATATTTTACTATGTTTTTAATATGTATGTTTTTTTTTTGTAATATGTATGTTTTTAATTTGTAATCTATCTCTCGAGACGAAATAAAAGCAATATTTCATGGTTTGCATGTAAACTTATAATGTGTGTATTACCTTTGCGGGAGGAAGCATGGTCTCAAGTGACAGCCTCCCCGTGGCCCCCGTGGACTGGTTTACCAGACAGATCGTCACTGCTTCCTCCTGCGGAGATTCCCAAGCAAGCAAACAACAACTGCACGTAAACCGGCTTTTTGTTTTAATTATGCCCAAGTTTGGCATTATACATTATTGAATACGATGAATTTAAATGTGCATGTTGAAACCTTTTTAATCAATTGCTACGATCCCTTGGCGGTGTGGTTTTTTAATACAAGAATATTGTGAATTTAATTGTAACAAAAGTGTTACACAAAAATGTAAAAAAGGCTAGTTTAAATTATATCCCGGAGGGCCTGGAAGCTAAGAGGGAACCGAACACCTATCTGTCTGTGTTTCACCCGCGGAGTTGGATAATGTATTCTCCTGTAAATTTAAACTTCTTCCTTACATGTAAATGAACATTATTCATGCCACAAATGATGTTTCTGAGCTCGTGCTCCGATAGCTCGCTTCGCTACTCTACGAATATCTTACTTAGAATCCTTCTTGGAACAGACTGACCTTAACGATTTATCTTGGTCATGACCTGCAAATATAGTAACGAGTTACAAATCTTAGTATCAGAAATTAACTGATTCGGAGGAAAGGTTCTTAAGGCAGAGACAGCGTGGAGTAAATTTGACTCTTATATATGGCACCAGCAACTTCAAACTTGCGTGACCTTGATTTATGTTGGGACCTGGTCTCTATTAACTCTTGTCAACCTCTGGTGACAACCCTGGTGACACAAATTCTAAAGAGTAACGAGTATGAAAAATTAAACAAAATATTATTATTCTTCATTTTAGTTTTACTAAGTAAAGTAGTATTCACACGTTCGCAGATCACGCCAACGAGACAGATTAGACCTAACGGTATTTTTTGGTAGCGATTCACACGTTTTCAGATTTTCTGCGTTATTCGCGTATTTTCTGTTTAGAATTTACATGGATCTAATCGATGTTGAGATCTCCTGTGAATGTTTCGTAGTTTTAGTTTATATAATTGTGTAGTTGTATCGATGCATCACGCAAATATCGTCTACGTTCATATTATTCACAATGAAAAACGTAACTGTAAATATAAGAAAGTAGTTTTAATATATATTTATAATTGCTTCAACTGTGTAATAGCTATAACGCCAAAATCTAGTTACTGTACAGTTTTTTGCTGATTCTTACCACTTATTTATACGGAAATACGTAGTATTGCATCTGCACCACTATTCTATACAACACTAACCATGGTCTTCGTGTACGCGTCACGTAAAACGCATTCTGGACGTGAACACTGTGAAGTATTTGTCTTTTATTTCTGTCATGAACCAAATATAGTTTATTATATTTATTTAAAGATTTTAGTTGTAAATAGAAATAACGTTTTTATTTACCGTTAAACATTAAAAATATATATTAAAACTGTTTATATTACTAAATAAATACCTACTTCTAAATGTACACGTTCTATACAGGCGTCTTACGAACACGAAATCAGGCATAACCGCAATAAGTCTTCGATAGTAACCATTTTGCTTGCTTTGGGCACCAAGCACTGAATTGTGGGTAATGTCGGCGTTATCTACGCGGTCTGCGCGCCGAAACGTTGAGGTAGACCCAAATGTTTCAGCGCAGATGACGCGGATCCCGCCGAAGTAGCAAGAATTGCCCTGATTGGTTGTTGTTGCAGTCTGCTCTGTCTGCTTGATGTTGTCTGCGAACGTGTGAATGAGTCCACCCTAAAACCGCTGATCACAAAAAAAATCATTATTTTATACTTGTGCGAAACATCGTTGTAGACTTAGACTTGTAGACATTAACTATGAGTACTCTTTACTGACATAACATTCTTTTAGATAGCATAGTTTTTGCATTATGGCATTTCAAAATCACCATTTTAGTGATTGTGGGCTTACAAATAAAATCAACGAAATAATTTGCAAAAAATTTAACAAGAGCGACTGGAAGGTCACGTCTTAATTCATTTTAACTTATGCTTAGAAAAACCTAATTTTACGAAAAAAATCATAGGCAAATTAAAAACCTGCAAAAATGTCCTTACTTCTAGAAGATTTTAAGAAATCGTGTAAAGACATTTGATAGCATGGTTTTAAATATTATTTGACGTAAATCGTGGTGTCTTATTTTAATGCGAATTATCTCATTTCGGTAAATAAGTTAGTTTTTATTATTTGTACGTTACAATACCACAAAATTTGCGATTTTGACATGCCATTGTGTAAAAAAATATGCCTTCTAAAACTTTTTTTATACGAGGAAATAGTACTCGTAAGTAATGTCTACAGTTGAACATCATTTCGTATAATTCCCGGCCGGGTCACTCCCGCATTTTCGCAAGTGGGAATCGTGCCGGACAATGCCGCTGGTCGGCGGGTTTTCATGGGATCTCCCGTTTCCCCCGCCCTTCCATACCGACGCTGCTTCATTCTCACCTCATTTCGTTCTCATCGGCTCTCAAGACCTCGTTGTTAAGAGACGTCCAAATCTCTCAACTCATCTCAACATTTCGTACAAATATAAAATATTTTTTATGGCTCACGCTCTTGAAATTTGTTTATGCCTTCTTCGTGTTCATGAAAATTGTTTATTTTTGCAAACTGATTACAAAAACAACAAATAAATAGCTATAATACAATGTTAAAAAAAGACTTCTTGATAAATTACGTCTACTAAGTTCAAGGTTCGACTCCCGGCGGGTGCATTCCACAAACGGCGAGAGAATTTTGCAGTAAGAGAACTACAGCTACAAACAAAATGACATGCCGCCCATACAGGGAATTTTATATTACCCCTTCACCACTCACGCACGATCTGATATTCTTCGCGTTATGTTTTCATAAGAAGTTGAAAAAACAATTAGAAACCGGGCCATTTTGAAACCTTTAATAAAAATATTTATCTAGTACATTTTAACAGGCGTAGCAATAAAAAGAGAGAATTATATATAATTACATCTCATAATGTTACGATTTCACCATTGATTGAGAAAAAAACTTAATAGTGATCACTTTGAAGTTATCGTAAATTGTATCGATTTAAACTGTTATAGACATAGTTAAACAACAGATATTTCTAAGCAAGCATGCCTGAAATTAATATGGCTACCATTCTATCCGACTGTGACTTATGCATGGTGGCTCCCGAGCTTACTAACGCACTTGCACGCGCGCGATAAAAAAAAATATTATCTTCATCATGCCCACATAATATGGTTGGATCAATAATTGTAGTCACAGCTGGAGAAGGTGAAACGAGTAAGCTAAGGAATGAAGGGGGGTTTGGGAGATGTGAAGGAAGCAGTCGGTAGGCCAGTGTGTATATGACACACGTGTGGCTGATGTAATGTAACACGGAAGTCTGGGTACGCATTGGTCGCGGACCAATGGACCTCTTAAAAAGCAAATCTCTACATTTTTGTTATAAATATCTATTAGATTTTTATTGAAATTTTTTTATTATAAAGTATGTTTATAAAAATGGTAAATTATTCTATACAAACGAATATCGAGACGAGCGAAACGAAGACAACTTAATTATTCTGGGCAAGGGAATGGAAGTAAAAATATATTTCTAAGTATTTCGAGAAAAAACTTTGATTATTTTTAAAATGTTTTTATTCAAGATCATAAAAGTTGAAGATAACGTGAAATAAAGGTCAAGCAATTTCAACGTCGCCAGAGCCAGAAGTAAACGCCATGTTAGCTTTACCTCAAAAACCCTGTCCCCGAATAGACTAAGCTGTACTACTAGCCCCCATAAAAGAAAAATTAACGCGAAACAATAAAATACCTAAAAAACATAGCGCAGGACATTTATTGTAGACTAGACTTTATTGAAGCAGGCTATGATTTTTCATTGGCTGCCCCTGCAGTGGAAAAAATTGTCATGCTTCATTGGCCTGCATATGTATTGCAAAGTTTGCTAGGCAGTGTAGACCACAGGGAATTTAAATTATTCCGTTTATAAAATTGGATGAATATAAAAGTTTTTAGGTTTAATAATCTATTTATATTTGTCGTTGGTTTGTCCGTTAGAAATGTTGTGTGTTGCAGATTGAAATTATTTAATTTCTCCCTGGGGGTATTCCTCCTAGGAATTCCAATTTGTAATTGAATAAGTGTGTCACGGATAGAAGTTAAACAGACATCTTGCCTGTGGCTGACTGTACCTAGCCTAATTAAAATTTTTATTTGGCATGGAGAATTTGGTTTTAAGGAATTTTATATGTCTTTAATTAAAAAAAAGTTAACTGTATGAGACCACGAAAACATATTTTGCCAGTTTTAATCCCCTAAAGGGCTGAATTTTTAAAATTCTAAAATTAATTTTTAGTGCTGCCAAACAAGTAGCACCGCGATATCACGCCGTATTTAAAATAAAAAGTATGCGTGAAAACAGAGTTCATAAATATTTTACCTCCTTAATAAGCAAATTTATAAAAAAAACGTCTTTGTAGTTATTGGTCACACACTAAGGGGAAGCTACGCCATAAATGTTGTTTTTTTATCCATTGGTTTGGAATGTTCTTCGTTGAATCATTCAGTCAATGAGAAGACGTATTTCTATGTATAGAATTAAGTAAAATGTGTCTGGCTCAGAATCTTCTAAGGCATTTAAAATTTTAAACCTTTTCCCTGAAAGCACACAAATATAACAGGAAATGACGGTACAATGTTAGACATGTCAATATATTAACAATAAGAATAACGGAAACATACTATTTCTGCACTATAATATCGAAACAATTAAAGTTGCTCCAAATCAGCTTATTTGACTGCAGATCTGATGAAACTGCTTCACTTGAATAAATAAAATTCTGGCATTCGCTGATTAAACAGTGATTTATACTGATCCTTGGTGAATTGCACTGGTCTGGCAGTAAAACCTCAGTGCATTCTGCTGATTTGCTAGTAGATAACAGCTCAATAACGGAAGATTCAGTAAAATAATTCTACTGATTGAAATCACTGTTACAGATTTAGACTGAGTACGGGAACATTGTTTTCGTAAAGAAATACTACGTTTTCCTTTACGCATAAAACTAAAGGAGGATTTTTGCATTTGTGTATCGCTTCGACTTTCTCAGACCAGCGTTACTGACGTAGGTACCACAACGCTTCCGTAACCGTTATAACTCAAAAATGTTGAATTTAGACTCATTTATACCTGGATAAATTAAAATCATGGATGTTTTGAAAGTTGTAACCTTTCAGCTGAACTGACATGAGATAGTTCGATAAATGTGCCAGGGCCTTAGTAACACGTTTCTTTTAAATGTCAATGGGGAATTTCTTTAATCAAATGTGGCATTCACTTTGCACCTTCATAGAGAATTTCTTAAATTTCTAAATATCACTTCATTAAACAAAAGAAAGAACTAATTTGTCAGTGAAACAAGACTTTTAAACAAAACGTTTCGTACTGTATATCCTTCTGGCAAGCAGCCGTTACTTTACTACATTTAATTACAAGCTATTACATGAAAACGCATTAAAATGTTTAAACATTGCAAATTGCATCCTTGGCCTAGAACACTAAGGTTCGACCTCAGGCCGTGAGGTTCCATGCATACAGGTCTCCGATAATTCACTATGTGGCAGACGTTTATACACAGGCGATCCAAGTCAGAGCTATACGACTGAATAGGTTACATAATTACGCACTTACTTGACCACGCTGTGAGCCGCAAGTCCATTGTTAGGACACCCCCACAACAGTAACTGCTGACCTCTCTTGGAGTATGCCCTGCGCGAGGGCCAGACTGCGAAGTACTGAGATACACTCGATCAGCGGATGTACATCCAGCTATCACGGCAGTTGACCAGACACCAACCCCGCGCTGGTGATACTCTCGTGGTACGGCTGTGTCCGGCTAGTATGTTTTAAGATACGGCTGTGTGGAAAAGCCGTTTTCAACTATATCGGAGGGCTACAAAATGATATTTACATTTGAAACACACTGCAACGCAGTTCACCCGCCAGGTAGGCGAGACCCTTCACATCCGGGTCTTGAGAGCTGATGCAGGGTAAAGCGAGGAGAGGTGAGCGATTCTAGAATAAAGAAGGGAGAACCCCGAGAAAACTCGCCGACCAGCGGCGTCGTCCGGCACGATTCACAAGTGCGAAAATCCGGGGAGTGACCCCACCGGGAATTGAACTAGGTTCGCCTTGGTGGGAGGCAAGTAGTCTGACCACTACACCACCGCGGCCCCCCTGAGAAAGTTTTCTTGAATAAAACAAAGTTTGTCTGGTGCAACCAAATTAAGTGTTTGTATAGGGGCAGTTAAATATTTTGTTGTCGAAACCAAATTTTATTGTTGTTCTTATATGGTTGCCGCTACTAAATATTTGTATGGTGATACTTATGTTAAACAGTTTCATTAATTATAAAAAAAAAAATGAATGAACGACCGAGTTCAGAACTTTGACCATTTGCGCTCGAATACTACGCCATAGGAACGTCACATAATGAGACAACTTTTGAAATACAATTTTTTTTTTAATACATACAATTTATGACAACGCATGTACAAAAATATTTCAAGTTTTACAACTTTACTTTTTATTTTCGTGCTGAAATTGTTTTATTGGGATTTTTATACAATTATTAATAATACATAAATGCACTAACCTGCAACTGAGCAACTGTACAGTACTCCTGCAGACGTTTAATGTCAGTCTGAATTTCAAGTCATTCTCAGAATCATTAACCTCAATTCCTCCAATTTGGTGGCATTATATTCTGGCCCATGTTACTACCTTATAAGCTACCTACCAAAATAAGTCTCAGCGTAATAAGGCGAAGTGGTCGATTGGTAAACATTGTCATACAGTTTCTACAAAACGTTTAATACCACCAAGCCAATAATATAAATTTTATATTACGAAGGTTTTTTTTACATACGTACCGTGCCACTCAGCACACTATTTAACTATTTATAGTATCTGTTCTGTAAATGTTTTTAGTAATGTATGACACCGCCTAAAGCCATAAGACATCTTTATTCTTGTAGGGATACTGCGGTTGCTAGTCGTTACGTTTCTGTGTATTGTAGAGCAGGTGACATTCATCGCAATTCTTCCACTTGTTCCCTGTAAGTGTTCCGTATCCGCTATCTTACGTATTCCTGCATTGTAGAACGTGCCTAAGTATGTACAGCAAGTAGCATTTGTTGTCGAGTGTTTATAGTGGTAAATATACTTCTTTATTTCTTTTAAAAAAATATCGGACCTAAATGAAGAACGAAGATTTTTTAAAGTTATTTTTATGAAAATGTTTTATTATACAAACACAGTAACAAAAAAAGTGAAAGTTCATTACCTCAATTCTTTAACAACAATGGCAGATTGTGTAGGCCTAATGAATGGATGGTGGTGTTGAACTTCCGGGTAGAAACTGTATTTGAAACACGGGGGTGCGGGTTCGTGCATTGGAGCTCCTCAAGTAGTCGTCTTTTTTTGCGAATATAGTTTTGAAAGATTTGTTACTTCTCTCTTATTTACTAACCAGGGTTTTTTTTACAACAGAAATGTTCTTTACAGTGTAACTGATATCACCACAAAGACGTATGCTGAACTATTGTAACGACATGCAAGATTATCTTTGCCATTACTATCTATAAAGAACAACAATTATGTTTGCGGCAAGCTTACTTCGCAGTGGTTCGTATTTAAACAATGTTTTGTTTGCTGCAGCAAATCATGAGTTGCAGCAAACAAAACGTTTCTACAGTGTAATTTTTCGCCTGTGCCTGCATACAATAGATAAATAATGTTTTCTTGCTAGCGTTTACAGAAATTACACTAGCAACAATAAGTAAAAAAAATACATGATTTAGAACAAGTGAAAAACATTGTCCAATGCCTTGACAATGCCTAAAATAAAATAGTATATTTATGATGCAAGATATGGCGAAAAATCCGTAAATACAATATGGCGGGTGCTGGTCACCCTTAAATTTCCATGGGACTTGTGGGTTTTACGATGTGGTGTCCTTTGCTAAGGCCAACAAATTTCTTCAGAGTGAAGTTCAGGCTTCGGGCTTCAAACGACGAGGGCACTTAGTATTCAAGGCCGAGACGAGTGTTTGGGCTTTGGTGCCATTTACCCCGGCCCGAGCGATTAAGACAGATATAGTCCATTCAAGGTTACTCCCAACTTTTCTGAAGCTCTGCTAAACTTCTACTTTTAGGATATTCCTCCGTCTCATGCAAACAAAGCTTAACCGAGTCTAGAAGGAGTTACCAACACGCCTATTTTCTCACTGTTTTTATTAATATTTACTATAAATGCAATATTTTAATTTATGGATAAAATTTTAATTGAACCAAAAATAATGTATTTTGATATTAACGGAAGTATAAAACGTATGTGATAAATGACATATTACGGAAACAACCAGACATGTAATACGTGGGGCGATTTTCCAAAGGTTTAATTCACTGTAATAATAATTTGCATATGAACTATTTCTTCCTAGACTTTGTCAATACGCTTATTTTCAATCTTTTTTATAGAATTCATAAATGAATATTATAATTTATAGATAAAATATAAGTAGAAGTACAATTTAACCAAAAAAAAAAGGAACTGTTATGTTAACACAAGTAAAAAGTGCTTGTAATAAATAAGATATTTAGAAAACAAGCAAACACCTCATATATGGAGTGTTTTTTTCAAAGGTTTGAATAAAAA
>NQII01012327.1:2352-14251 GCA_002778355.1 Clitarchus hookeri
GAAATTTTCCACCGGCCCTGGTTCCACGTGCCGTCTGGAAGGCGCCTAGCGAAGTGCGCGAGGCGGGGGTGGTGTGAGGGGGTGATGGTTGTGAGCCAATGTCGTGCTATAATCCCTAAACCGGCACGCGACAATCTTCTACGTATTTTCGTCAGGAATACACTGTCAAAGTTGGTTCCCATGTTTTATAAACATGCTGTGTGCCATCTGCAGTGCATAACCCATGACGTATGGCCCGTGACATGAGCTATATAATGCCACTGACAGGCTGGCTGTACACAGTGCGTTCCTGCTGTTATGGGTAGGGGAGGGGATTTAATCGAGTTGCAAAAAGGAAGGATCATCGGCTTTCGGGCCAAGGGGGGTAGCATTTCGGAAACAGCGATGTTTGTGAACTGTTAACGTGCCTCTGTGGTAAATGTGTATCGTGAGTGGACGAATGGAAGTATTGGGAATAACTGTCGTGGAAACTGCGGAGCTCCACACGCCATTGATGTCCGAGGCGAACGTCGGCTACGACGGTGCATGAAGGCCAACCGACAGGCTACAGTGGAACGGCTCACCATCCAAATGAACCAAGGGGCATCCCGACACTGTCTACCGCAACAGTTCAGCAAACCCTTCTGCGAATGGGGCTCCGGAGTAGGCAGTGGGTGACTGCACCCATGGTAACACAGGTGCACCGACGAAAATGACTGGAAATTGCTTGAAAGTATGGCGACTGGACCGCTGCTGATTGGCGACGGGTACCCTTCTCCGACGAGTCACGCTTGTAATGAAGCAATGTTATTAACTATCAAAGTTATAGTCGCGGTGTTATGTTTATCAGGCATCCGGTCGCCGTTTCAGAAATCATAGTTTTTATTAGCGTCAGCATTAGTAGAATAGAAGCTTTTCCGACGGCGTCGACAGTTTTTGTTCTGGAAGCTTTGGATTATCTTTTACCGACGACGCAATTTGGAGGGATACACAGTTCGATATGGCATGGCGACATACACCATGCCCTTATTTGGTCACGGTTGGTGGCACCCTGAGGGGAGGAGTGGGGGTAGCCACGAGAGACAAAAACCCTGGACGAATACCTCCCGCTAGAAATGTAAGACCAACAGTGAAGGAAGACGCATCATGCGTGACGAATATCGCCCACACTGGCAAGCACCCGCAACCGCTAAATCTTTTAACTTCATTCTTTTTCGGCACATACTAACTTCTCCTAAATTATTTCCGCCGGTGTGGGAGGTCGATAGGGTGCCAGGAGGGAACTGACGTCCCTCCTGCCATCGTAACTTCTTCTTGCGATGCAAGTTTTCAAGATGTGAATAATCAATAAATGACTGTGGCGCTGCTCTTTGCTTGTTTTGTCGGGGAAACCTGTTCGTACTTGGCATATCTGATTGTATGTGAACTATTTCATGTCATTGATAAATATAAGTACAGAGCAAATCAAACCGGAACTTGACTTTATTTTTATTGGCGCCTTTTTAGAGTTTCATGTTGCTACCAACTGATCTAACCGAGCTGTAACTTACATTCGTCAATCCTTGACGTGGAATGTTACAAACATGGCGGTCCTAACGCGGGGCTGCAATGTTACAAGTTTTCAGCTGCATATAATGGACGGAAGTCAGCGTGTCTGGCGAGAAACGTCGGAGAACCGACACCAGGCACCATGCTGGACGAATACAAGGTGGTGGGGGCAGTCTTATGGTCTGGGGAATGTTCTCGTGGTATTTTCTAGGTCCCATTATCCGTGTGGAAGGCACTCTTGATCGATTTGTTTATGAATACATTCTAGGTGATCACGTCGATCCGTACATAATTATTGTCTTTCCTCGGGAGGATGGGATCTTCCAACACGATAATGCGCCTTACCACATGGTTAGAAAAGTCCGCACATGGCTGGAAGAACACGATCAAGAACCTTCAAAGCTCTTCCCTGGCCCCCAAACAGCCCCGATATCAATCCAATTGAACATCTGTGGGACCACCTCGATCGTCGTGTTCACCGCCTGTCTTCTCCGCCACGCACCCTTCAATAGTTGTGGGACGCACTGCAGACAGCATGGCTCCAGATACCCGTGGAGACGTATCAGCACCTGACTGAGTCACTGTCAGCTCGTCTAGCTTCTGTTCGTGGTACGAAGGGCGGTTACTCTGGATACTAGCAGGTGGTCATAATAATGTGATTCTACTGTGTATGTATTTACAGCGCTATATATGTATGTATGTGTATATATAAACAAATGTATATAGACACACCCGCAGAGGATTCTAAAACCAGTATCTTTGTTTGTCAGCGCTGCAGTGCCCGGCGCTGCCGCAGCTGAACCACGGCGCGGTGTCGCCAGAGACGTGCATGGCGGGCAAGCAGGCGTACGGCGCACACTGCAGTCTCTCCTGCGAGCAAGGCTACCAGCTGAAGGGCCCGCACACGAGGGTATGCGGAGGGAAGGCTGGCGTATGGAGCGGCAGGGGCTCCACTAGCAGGTGCGTCGACAACACGCCGCCCCTGCTCCGCTGCCCCAGCGACGTCGTCGTCAGCACCGACCTGGGCGAGGACTACGCCACTGTCAGCTGGACCCTGCCCAACGCCACAGGTACGTTACCCTCAGATACGCTGGAAAATCACCAGTATTTTCCCGACATACATATATTTGATAAACCCGTAGCTATTTTATCCTTTTACGATTGGTCTATCAAGATTTTAACTCGGCTGAGTGCTTAACTAGTCAAAATTCTCATTTGCCCAGTGAAATGGGTTAGCAGCTTCATATATACGTAGGCACCATGGTGTGGTTAGACTACTTACCTCCCACCAAAGTGAACCGGGTTCGATTCTCGGTGGGGTTGCTCCCGGATTCCAGCACTTGGGAATCATGCCGGACAACGTCGCTGGTAGGCGGGTTTTCTCGTGATCTCCGGTTTCCCCTGCCCTTGCATTCTGGCGTTGCTTCATCCTCACCTCGCTTCACCTCCATCGGCTCTCAAGACCTCGATGTTAAGAGCCACCCAAATTTCTTCATTCAACTCCACTCCACTTCATACGTGCACGACATCAAATAATGAAAGAAAACTGTCGGACATATGTATAGTATCGTTACTTGGCTGCCTCCCACTCAACATCTGTTTCTAAGGACGCTGTTTTGGAGTCCCGGTGGCGAGACAGTTAGATCGCTAGCCTTATACCACGGCGATGCGTGTCCGATTCATGGTTGGCTCTAACTCCCGAATTTTTTCTTCTGAAGGCCTTTTTACAATTGTGTGACAGGTCGTCGGTGACGCGACACACTACGACCGTCGCGCACTACCTGTCGTCCGACGAGTTTACAATATTACAATAGAGCGACGTTATCGTTGCGTTTATTGCCCTCTCTCGTCGTAAGGGGAAACGAAAATGGGCGAAACCCGTTGTGACTAAGTAAGCTTTTAAGTTTTGCTTGTCTATTTAAATGGTTAAATGGGGAAGTTAGTTTTCAGAGCCATTGTTATATCAATCAATCCAAATGAAATAAATAAGAAGAACATCTCTTCAATTCGCTATTCAAAAATTGACAACTGGAAGAAAATAATTACTATCGGTTATATATACATCTTTAATAAATGTTTCTAACTTATAGTGTGGGCTACTGGTATTTAAGTAAGCAGGATCCTGTATAAAAATTTGACTGTTTAAATAACACGCAATGTGATCATATTCAAATGCTCACCATATGCACACCTACATTTTTGTTTACAAGTATACGCTATTTATATTCTTTTTCTTCCCTATCGCATGAAACCGTCGCATGTGCGTTAGAACAATATGTATCGCACACCGTCGCATCGCCGTTGTCTGCCGGCTCGCCTCTGATTGGCTAGTCACTTCTGTCACAGTGTTACTGTAGCACCGCCGCACAGTTGTTAAAATAACTTAAGGACTCTTGGCGGACGTTGCCGGTTGGTTCGTTGGAGGTACTATTGGACCCCAATTCTTGTAATTGCTGGAATAATTCTTTTAGAAGACTAACATAATTCCCCTAGCGGGTTGCTTTAAGTCGATGGTTTGAACACTCGATTGCTGAATTATACACCCAAACTAAGCCATGAAGTATCGAAACCAATCCGGAATTCAGGCAATTTCTCGAACAGCCATTTATAGCCCATTCACAGTATCTTCACTCTTTTTTACTCAAACTCTTGAAAAATGACTTCGGGTACGACTTGTTTTTTGTTGTTACGGAAATTTCATGTATCAAAAGCGTTTTATACTTAAGTTAACATGAAAATATCTTATTTTCTGTTAAATTTAACTTTTAATTAGATTTTATAAATAGATTACAGTATTTGATTTATAGTTAATATGAACAAAACAAAGAGAAAATTGGCCTAGTAAGAATAACGCCTAGTAAGAAATAGTTGTCATGCAAAATATTATTAAACTGAGTGCGCACAAATGCGTTGCGTTCTCTCTTAGGTGTAATTTTCTAGACTTATTTAAGTTCTGTTTGCATGAGGTGGAGAAATAGCCTGAAAGTATAACTTAAGCAGTGGCTCAGGAAAGTTGGAAGTAGTCTTGAATGGACTTATTTTTAACTATGATTCTTGGAGATCCGATGGCCAAGTGGTTACAACAGCGGTCTCATTTAAGGAGTTCCGTGATTTTTCTGAAAGGCGTGTTTCACTTAATTTTCCCACACGGGATGTCTATAGATTAATATAGGGTTAGTTTTACTATGCTGTATGTTAGATCGGTGTCATACCATTTATCTGGAGAGCGCTTCGTAATGTAGGCTCACGTGTTTATTCTATCAATATTATAAATGCGAAAGTCTGTGTATGTGTGTGTATGTTTGATACCACCCAGCTCCATAACGGCTGCACGAATTTTGATGAAATTTGTTATGTAGGCATTTTAGGTCCTTAAATACGCCATATGATACTTTTTATCGCGGTAAATTGTACGGGTTCTGTGGAATAACAACAAAACGTAATTCTGCAACGGCTGGGAACGTGACCGAAATATTTTTTCCCTATGGTGTCAGAGTTTATCAGGCCACCCAAGGACCTTTGAAATGGCTTAACGACTGCTATAAATCGATGACAACCGGGACCGAATATTTAACGTGCCCTCTGAAGCCCGGAAGCACTCAGATGTTTTACCACTAAATGGTCACCCATCCAAATGTGTGCCGCTGGGAACGTTGCTTAACTTTGGTGATCGATTAAGATCCCTCAGCCAAGCGCAAAAAGTAGTACCTAGGTATACTTGTTTTTAAAGCTACAACTTGATGAAACTCACGTTTTAATTTTTATACATCTACGCTGGAAAGCGGAAATGTGGTAACTACGCGATAGTTACACAGATACACTCCAAAAACAATACCCTACTTCTTGGATATCGGGTAAAAAATATTTTCTTCCTTTTGGGTTGCCGTAATCAGTTAAAAACCTATGCCAACATAGCATAATTTTATAATTCTGTTTTCACATAAATTAATTGTCTTTTCCCAATTTATTTATTTGTGTATAACTGTAAAACTCAATTGTATCCGGGCGAAGCCGGGCCGGTTCGCTAGTTGTACATAATTGTATGTATTTTAAGTTGAAATAATAATATTTACTCTTTTATTTTGTAATGATATGACGAAAATAAGCCAAAAATATTGAGTATACGAAGTAACTTCACTAATAGTTGCTTTATGTGGATAAACATAAACCTTGATAAAAAATTTACATTTAAAAAGTAGGTTGAGATGTATCCAGTTGTTTTTCACAAACAAACTAAGGAGTTTACATCGTAAGAGTAAAAAATACTTTCGAAAAATGTCACTTGTTTCTGTTGTACTTCTTACGCTCGGACGCTATGTTGATTTTCCAGCACGAATTTGTCTTCCTCGTTGCCTGCTCAGACGTCAAAGTATACAATACTTTTAATTGCAGACAATTCCGGTCGGAAGCCCGCGCTCTGGAGCAAGCCATCTGTGGTGCCGCCTTTGCAGATGAAGATTGGCATCACAACCATCACATACACCGCCAGAGATTCTTCCAAGAACAAGGTCGAGTGCAACTTTACCGTCACGGTCGAAGGTAAGGTGACATACACTCCCGTCATCACTTTCACGTTATTTAATAGTGCTTTGTGACTGAACGAAACCTCCAAATTCGAGTATATCTGCGCCATTTCTGACTTTCTCCTAGTAAATAATAATAACAATGATAACGCATATAATTCTACAGTTGTTGAGAGAGATTTGGGCTACTCTTAACAACGAGGTCTTGAGAGCCGATGAGGGTGAAATGAGGTGAGAATGGAGCAGCGCTGGAATGCAAGGGCGGGGGAAACGGGAGATCCCCGAAAAAACCTGCCGATCAGCTGCACCGTCCATCACGATTCCTACTTCCGAAAATTCGGAGTGACCCAGCCGGGGATTGAACCCGGTTCGCCTTGGTGGGAGGCGAGCAGTCTAACTGCTCAGCCACCGTGGCCCCTAGAATTATACAGGATTTGTAACACGCACTGGAGTAATTGCACGTGTGGGTGGGTCCCATAGGTGGCAATGAAAGAAGGACTTTGTAAATAAGTTGCAACCGAATCGCTTTACCTAGAGGAAAAAAAAATCTTTAACTATCTGCAGAACACATTACGTATGTTTCGCCTCGTACGCAAAATTGGTCACGGGTCCTATGGGGATAGAACTCGGATCGCTCAGGGGAAAGGATGATGGTTATCTAAGGCTTCTAGAAGGCAAACAATTTTATATTATACGTTACAATTAAGCCAAAAAATCTTCAACACATAGTCATTACATATAAGTTTTACAGTTTTCGCATGATAACACATTAAAAACACAGTTTTCTAAATTGCATTATTTTATGGCCGCTTTCAATGTGTTTTTTGGCTCTTTGATTCGGGCCACTTAATGTAGCTTCTTCTTGACAGCTTGGCAATCGTTGCGGCTGCCATATTCAGTATGTCGCAGCCTCTAACTGCTATTTTGAGAATGAAAATGGCAGCAACAACGACTTCCGAAACGCCAGGAAGAAGGTTCATGAAGCGGCTAGAATCATAAGCCAAGAACGAATCTATTTAACAATGTTTGGAATACACGAATAAAATAACCCAAATAATTTACAAAAATGGCAAGGAAAGCTGAAAATCATATAATTAATTCATTTTAAGGCATTATTAATATAAGTCGCTACGCAAAATTTAAGGAGAGAACTAATTCAAAATATATATAAAAAAAATGCAGAAACGTTTGTTTTTATGATTACAGTGATATTAGGAATAAAGTTAGTGGAATTTTTAAAAATTGAATGTATTTTATTTTGCAAGTGAGTTTGTTGGTCTACTTTCCGATTGCAAACCAGGCTTGTGAGTTTGCCTTCCGGTTTACTTGCCTCTGTGTGTGTGTGCGTCCGTATCTAAAAACTTACGAACCCTTGCATTGATTTTCATGAAACTCGGTAGACTTACACTACCTACTTAGTAGTACTGACATATGGCTTAGTAGTTTTAAACTATATTGAGGCATTACTTTAAAAATGGCGGCCAGTAATTTTTTTTTATACTGTATCATATCCCGAGGATGAATCAATCGGTTTTATACCAAAATTGGCGTGTTGACAGTTCACATTATCTAAATTAAACTTAGATAGTCTCGTCACCATTAGTTCACCATTTTAAACGATAGCGACACCTGAATTAAAAAAAAAACGTTACATCATCATATATCGGGAATTAATAAGGCGACTGCCAAGTTTAACACGAGTGATAATATCGTAGGCCACCTTAACTTAAATGTTAATAAAATATTAATAGCTATTTCAAAATGGGGGTCTTGTCGATATTTAATGTTTTAGGTTAGTTTGTCGTATCTTCCGAACTATGAGACATATTTAAATCAAAATGTGCATTCTGGAAGTACTTAAGTGGAAATTAAATTCACGAATTCCTTGCCACTTTGGTCTGCCACTCTATAACACCTTGAAAAATTAAATTTATACCATACTTCAGGATCTACCGAAACGAATCCCAACAACACTGACTTACAAATAGAATTATTACAAAAAGCCTCTGGATGAGTAACTAATTTTTAAAATGGTTTCTTAATTACATTTTGTTGCATATCATTTAACCCGTTTTGTAGAACGACAATGTCATCTGACAAGTAAACTCATATCTCGGTAACTTCTCAGAAGAGCCTCACTATATTTTGCATTCAAATACTTAATGTTATGGAAAGCCAAATACTACTTTTATAGAGCTATCTCTTTCAGTTTGTAAATGGCTGCCTAACTCTCACAGTGTTATATACCATATTCTGGAACCTTAAACAATTTAAAATCAAACTTGATATACTGAACTACCTACTGCTTATGCTACATTAATTAACCAATGTCTTCATTCGCCCGCCAGTAGTGTATATATGCCGATTTTAGCACATGATTCATGAGTAGGATTCAGGATACGTCCGCCATCTTGGATTACGCCACCTCTTGCTCTGTCATTCCGTTTGACCGGCGGCCATGTTTTATGTCAATTTATCGACATAATTGTTTGTATTACCCCAAAAATGACTTCAGAAATAAATTATTTTACTTAAAAATCACTTTTTTCACTCAAAATTGGCCAAAAAATGGAAAAATGAGGAAAGCGGATCCGAAGCTTCTCGAAGAAAGAGCCGAAAAGTCCTCAGGTGAGCAAGAGGATTCGATGCTCTTAGCGGAATGAGCCATTTGACCATCAGATCAGTAAAAGAGGATTCCAGGCTCCGAGACAGGTCCAGCAGATCAGAGGAGCTGGCCCCTCTCCACAGACCTCCATCCTGCACCTGCTAAATCCACACCCTTTTCCTCCATCCCTCACCCTCACCTAACCATTCTTCACCCTCACCTCACCCCCTCCCATCACACCCCAAGCAATTATTATAAAAAATCGTAAAAAAAATCTTGTTTTAAAAATCGAGTAACATATAATATTATACCCCCTTCCCTTGTTCACCCCTCCAACACCATCCCCTCACTTTCTATCCACCCGTAACAACTGGCAATTCTTATAAAATCGAGAAAAAATCGAAAGAAACTAATAAAAGTTTAGGAACATATTAGAACATATTACATCACTGATTTCAATACCCTCGTTGGATGCTGGTGACCTCGACCTTGACCCCAATAATATTGAGCCCAAAAAATTCCAAATTTAAAAAAAAATTTCATAAAATTTTAAAATTTATAAAAATATATATATAAAAAACTTTCATTTATGGAGATACTCCAGCACCATTTCCAGCATACGACTGACCCCCTTCCAATAAATAAATGTCATTGTCTTACAATTCTCCTCCCCTTTTTAAACTCATTTACCTCGTAGTGGTCATCTTGTTTTTTTCGTTTGTCATTTGTTTTCATTTTCAACACCTAGGTGGAGCAGGTGAGCCGTCGATTTAACCATCAGGTGGTAGCCATAATTGCTTATGGGTGGTGCTGACGGCCAATTACTCATATTACCTAGACCCCTTCCTGCCCCCTTGCCAACCATACCATATCTACTGTCTATTTATTTATTAGTATCGTCCACTAGAGCGCACTGGTAACTCATATATCAACTGCCTACTGGATCCAACCAGAAGAGTGACAATGGCACAGGGTCCCTGGAGGATCTTCTTTTGTCGTATGAGCACTCATGTTCTTCCAAGCGAAAATTACTATAGGTGAGACATAATAATGCTACCTACACTTATACAAACCACGGTAGAGATCAATGAGCCCGTCTCAGTCGATGTTAGACTCACAATTTGGCGTTTTCCTAGTAGACCAATCACGCGCGCCACTCTAGATTGCACAACAGCAAGCCCGTTTTCGTCCACGTTTAAGTCATGCCGGACGGTTTTTGGGGAAAAAAAAAAAAAAAAAAAAAAAAAGAATTCAAGTAGATCAAAAGTAAAGCGTTAAAATGGAGTGACAAATGGATTGTAGATGTTTGTGCATATAATTACACTTCCTTTCTGTCAGGGTTGCTGGACGTTATGTATCCTCTGCTAGCCGGTAAGCCATTCTCTTCAAATAACACCGAGTCAGTCGAACAATGCGGCCTCCATTGACAGACAATACTGCACGAGCTGCTCTTATAATTCACGCGTTGGAATAGGTTGGCGACCCCATTTCGCCACTGCAGCCTTTTCAGGATCCACAAATTTTTCTTTGGACAATCTTATAAATGTTTTTTTGGCGATAGAAAATAATTTTACTGCTTTTTTTTTTCACCCTATCTTCTTTTTATGCAATGTGCCTATCGCTTTTTTCATGGAATCCGCAGTCCATTTTTGCCCTTTCGGACGTTTCTTTGCTCGTTCCATGGTCTTCCTCCCGAAAATCAACAATATTCATTAGACTATATCGCGTTTGTTTTAAGAAACATAGGAACTTCTTTTAGGGCACAAATGGGTTCCACTCAAAGAATACTAAAACGGTATACTCTACGCACACAACACTTTTGTGGCTTTATCTAACGCTCCTCCCTTAACTTAATGAAATCATTCAAGCAACGCTATATATCGCTAAAGATAATTTTGCATTTGCAGTCACCTATAATAAAATCAATTGCTTGGACACAGAAACGCTGACGGGGCTCAAATAGGGTTGGGAATACAACTTCCGAAACGCGTCACATAGAAAGTGCAGGCCTGCGGTAGACTAACATGGCTTCTCCCCCACTCCTTCCATGTCCATCCGAAGTAGTTTACGCGTCTACCACTAAGATTCGGCAGTTATCAAAGATATTTTAGGCAGGGATCCGGGTCCGCTTCTTACGCACTTCCTCTATTAATATATTCCTTTTTGAGATTTTAACTAAACAAGAAAATAATTTTAAATTCACGTAACTCGTTCAATTAGTTTTTGAAAAGCCATTTTCCTTAATTGTCATTCTTTTTTTTCTTTCATAAAACTATTTCATATCATAACGGGAAAGGCTGTTGTAATATGTTTAAAACGTAGATAACTGCTGTTCACGGTAAACGGAGCACTTTTGAAAGCCCTCGTACGCACATTGCGTAACCTTCCATCACATGTAGAATTAACATTGACGTATGGGACCGATTACTTTATTCACGCGTCGGTAAAGTCAAACTGTGGAAATTATTGGAAAAGTAAATATAATTTTTACGATTTGGCTCATTCTTACATTTACATGCACTTAAAAAACAGAAAACAACTTTAATTCAATTTAGTGTTCAGAAATGTTTATACCTTAACACTTGTAATTCAAGGTACGGTATGGAAATACTTAATACCCATCGCTAGCAACTTTGAAGGGCAAACACCACTCAGTGTGCCCTATGTAGGCATAGCGGCAGTGATATTTCTCAGTGGTTGATTTCAGAAGTGCTCACTTGCACCGTGAACAGCCTATAATAATGCATGAATGACCTTGAGAGAGTGTTGTTCGTCGTGCAGACAGGGAGCCGCCCATGGTGGACCAATGCGAGGAACCTCCTCCGTTCCTGACAGACAGCGCGCCGACTGAGCTCAGCTGGGACTCGCCACTCTTCCACGACAACTCCGGCGACCCACTGCAGGTTCGTCTTAACCTACGTCATTAAGGAGACAATAACGAGAGAGAGTGAACGTACTTTTAAATTCTTACGGCAGATAAAATTGTTTTCTTACGTACAGTATGTTATCAGCGTACAAACGCCAGGTTTATACAGATTTAGGGACTTTCTTAAATGCGTTATAATGCCTAAAGTGGGCTTATTTATAATAAAGTTTTCTATTTGTGTTCTTGTTTGATTTGATTTTTATCAGTACGGGTGTGTGAGACGTTGTTAACTCTCACAATGAATGTACAATCTCAGCAGTCTTCATCATTATCGGTTCTTTGTGTTTGTAGGTCACTTTTTACAATAGTTCCTAATTA
>NQII01012329.1:0-22353 GCA_002778355.1 Clitarchus hookeri
TCTGTGTTTTTTCTCTCTCTTTTATTTCGCACGGCCACGCCGGAGTCTCCTGGAGGAGACATGGACGGAGGTGCCAGAGTCATCCGGGCGCCATCGCCCCGCCAGTAGCAGACTCCGCCGACGTCCGGCGTCCAACCCTCCCTGGGCTTCCACTGCAAGGCAGGAGAGGCTAGCTGCCTTGGGCTGCTGCGGCGTACCGGACTGGGGAACGAGCACCGCAGAGGATTCCCGTCTGCTTCTGTGAGTACCTTCTCCGCCCCTCCTTCGCCATAGTCCCGCCGGGACAGCCTCTGCACACGACCCCGTAGGCAAGGTTATGGCGCACGCCATCTCGTGCCCTTTTTTCACTTATTAAGGCTCTTGCTTGGTTTGAATGCACAGAGAATTTGCAATAGGGAAATATCAATTAACGAAATTCTGTTTTTACTGTTCCTTTTAAAAATATAAATATACAACCAGGAACTTTATTGAGAAGAAAAATACGTTTTCATTTGCTATTGAAGCCTTCTGTAATATTAATGTATAGCTAGGGGCAGCGATATTCCGCGAAAAGATTTCGAGACAAGATACAGTTCAAAGCACTGTAGGATATTTCCAGTTTTGTTGATTGGCTGAATAATATTCTTGTCCATGTTAACTGTTTGCGCAAGAATCACTAAGGTTCAGTGTCGGAGTTACGGAATCTTGAGTGGCTCAGTCAAATGCGGAAACGATACCAGCAGCCAATAGAGTTTAAAAAACAGATGAGGTGTATACATAGTATTGAAGTATACTGTGTGCTCCAATTTTATTCGTGAAAAATCACCGACCCTATGTATAGCCTGTTTCCTGGGAAAATCGGAAGACTAAAAAAAAAAAAAAAAAAAAAAAAAAAAAAAAAAAATATATATATATATATATTGTTATATTTGCGTCGAAACAGAGCTTGGAAGTATAATTTCCCACACTTATGTTTTATTTCAAGTTTATNCACACTTAGGTTTTATTTCAAGTTTATATCTTCAAACTGGCTTCAAAAAAAGAATTGCATGAACGTGTAGTTACCTATACCCAATTCTCACTTCTTCCAAACCAGGCAACAGCCACACGATCTCCGCATAGCTGGCGTTGAAGAGATTTGGTTAAAAAAATTGTGATTTAAAAATGTTAGATGTTTTGCAGTGGCGCCTACACACGAATAGCATTTAAGAAACNTAAAAAAATTGTGATTTAAAAATGTTAGATGTTTTGCAGTGGCGCCTACACACGAATAGCATTTAAGAAACGTTATGGGCCCAAAGACAAGTTTATTAGAGTTCTCATTTAAACTCCAAGGAGTATTTCTTTGTGGTTTGGAACTGGCTAAGAACAGATGTTTCCGGAATTAGTTCAGCTGCTGAATTTGCTATACAGAANTACCCAATTCTCACTTCTTCCAAACCAGGCAACAGCCACACGATCTCCGCATAGCTGGCGTTGAAGAGATTTGGTAAAAAAAATTGTGATTTAAAAATGTTAGATGTTTTGCAGTGGCGCCTACACACGAATAGCATTTAAGAAACGTTATGGGCCCAAAGACAAGTTTATTAGAGTTCTCATTTAAACTCCAAGGAGAATTTCTTTGTGGTTTGGAACTGGCTAAGAACAGATGTTTCCGGAATTAGTTCAGCTGCTGAATTTGCTATACAGAAAGTTCAGAGTTGTCATTAGGAATACATCATACTTTAATCNAAGTTCAGAGTTGTCATTAGGAATACATCATACTTTAATCTGTCGCCGGTTAAAATCACGTTCAGACTAGTAGCCGACAGAAAGTCTGCAAGCCAGTCGAGGGCATCGCGCGTAAAGGCGATGAGGAGAGTGGCGAATGAGCAAGTGTCGCCCTTAGAGGTCAAGCGCTTCGAGGCCTGGAATGCGCAAAGTAACTGCAGGCAGGCGGAATATTTAAGCCCGCTACACACTAGGCGCGTAAACTTCGCACATCCCTTTGGCAGCAAACTAGACTTCAGACTAATGTACTCTTAGCTTTCATTTTATGATTGGCCAACAGCGGGTTCGTCACGCCCTGGGCAACTCTTTAGCATGTAATAAACAGGAATAAATAACGGTGCCGTACCACGTGCAACCAGGTTGAATAGAAAAAATTCCTCGCGCCATGGCAGCAGTCCATGAATAAACTATTTCGACTCGAGTATGTTAAGTTAAGGGTGTTGACGGCTAAGTAAGCACTTTTGAAATCAACCCATGAAAAATATCACTGCCCTAACTGCGTGTATTTTAACGGGCACGCTGACTGGAATGTGCCCAGTAAATTTGGCAATAACGGAGGGAAAGTAGTTCCACGTATTAACGTTGATTTTAAATTTTAGGTAAACATTTGTGAATACTGAAATAATTACTTTTACTTTATGTCTTTATTGTTACATAAAGTGTAAGAATTAACAAATTTGTAATATATTTACTTTTTTAATAATTTGAAATTTTCCCTTGACTGACGCATGAATATTGTGTGCAGGCTTACGGCAATGTTGCTTTTACACACGGTNATAATTTGAAATTTTCCCTTGACTGACGCATGAATATTGTGTGCAGGCTTACGGCAATGTTGCTTTTACACACGGTGGAAGTATACACAATCTGCCTACAAGTAGATCTTTAACAGGGATTTCGAATGTGCTTAGTTTACCGTGAACATTATNGGAAGTATACACAATCTGCCTACAAGTAGATCTTTAACAGGGATTTCGAATGTGCTTAGTTTACCGTGAACATTATTTACTGTGAGATATAGACTGCTGCCAGATGAGTTCGCAAAATCCACGGACTTTTGCTCATATCCCTTCAAAACGGAATCCCTCACAAGTATAGTTTNCTGCCAGATGAGTTCGCAAAATCCACGGACTTTTGCTCATATCCCTTCAAAACGGAATCCCTCACAAGTATAGTTTTCAAGTATTTTGTTGCGCGAATAAAAAAGTATTTAATGCGGACTGTATTACAAGATTGAAAGAAGGTTACTGTTTACAACATCGCAGTACAGGATATTAGAGACACTTCTCTTTCCTACACACAGATGCTTGTGAGTAATTATGCAGGTTTTTTTTGTTGACTGTTGCCAAAACTTTACTGCTTCTAGTAAAAAGTCAAAGTGGATTCGCGAGTGTATAAGATGATTTTTCTNGTTGACTGTTGCCAAAACTTTACTGCTTCTAGTAAAAAGTCAAAGTGGATTCGCGAGTGTATAAGATGATTTTTCTGCAGGTCTCTGCCAGTGCTTTTTATTAGCTTGCTTGTCGACCACCAAAAATAACAAATAAAAAGTCAAAACTGTGAAGTGAAACGGCACAGAATTCCAACTGATAGTTAACACAATTACATCATGAAACGAAACCGAAGATAATGTTTTACGAACCATACGTTTCCCATACTGTTCGTGCACAGAACATTTCTTTTGCGGAGTAAGATATTGTACTCAGTTCACAAATTTACATATGTTTATAGCCGTTGGCCTATTTTTTTGGTGTGTGTGATACCATCATGTGGTAAACCCACTCAAGTTCCACATGACGCAGAACTGAAATTACATACTTTGTGTGCAAAAAGTTAAGCGATATGAGAAGTGTCGAAGTGTAATCCGAACTTGTAAGTAAAACGAAACTACAAAAGTATTTTTAACACGTACATTATCAATTATTTTTTCGCAAATTCCTTACTCATTATCACGCACAATTGTTTGGAAAAAAAAATTTTTAATACCTTTACTCTTATGGGAATAATTGTTTTTATATTGTGATTTCTGACTGGAATAATTGTATATGAGTCCTTGCGTAATACCTAAATAAGTCAGTTCAGTCGCTCTTAAAATAATTCTGAAATCATATCCTTATTTCGCGGTAAGGTGTGCGCTGTTATTGTCCACTTCCGTTTGCATTATAAGTGATCATTTTTAAACTTTGCCTTGAGTTTTTGATCACATGTTTTCTACAACTGTTGCACTGAACCGGAGAAGACTATATTATTGTTCTCCTTTTTTTATTTGTGTGTCAGGATTTGTTTGCAAATACAGCAGTTATTCTTCGTTTTACACGTTTTGCGTAAAGAAAACTACCAAACTCTAAAATAACTCTAAAACAAGTGAACACTTCATTGTCATTTAGTGAAGCAGCGCAGTTTAATATGAGAGTCATGTTATAAAATTTTAAAATTCTTACACTTTAAATATGGTTGCAATTACGAGCACTTTATTTACATTTGTAATTAAGATTATACTATCTCACAGTGTATCTTAAAAAAAAAAACATTCAGTACATGAGTACAAACACCAAAAAAAATGTATTGAAATATTTTATTTTAATTCGTAAATGTGAGAATGTAAGTAAGTGAATCAGAAATATATAAAACACAAACCAAAATTAATACGAGTTAGTCATTTACTTATATAAACTCTATTATCAAATGTGCTGTGAATTTCCTGTCTACGTTTGTGATTCACTTTGCAAGTTAAGTGTAATTTATTTAATCACGTACGTTGAAACATTGTAAGGAACAAAATATTTACAAATTTCTTGGATTTGTTGCGAGTTATGTTTTGAAGCTGGCTTGCAAGAACATGAATTTTGATATGGCAAGTAATGATTTCATAATCCCCTGAGCCCGTCGATTGTTTTTAACGGCGTAGACATTACACAAGATGTAATTTCCAATTAGGAAACGAGTTAGATTTTTTATTTAATGAAGTCTAAGATATCTTGTATTTTAAATTCACAAATAAAATTAACGAAATCATGAGCGATGTATGAAATAAAGAAATGTTAAAAGTATTGCGCTTAAAAATTTTAAAAATAGCTTGAAAAAAAATTTAAATTTAAATTAAAAAAAAAAAGTTATGTTAGGCAATTTTAAAAACTACAAAACATTTTATCTGCGTGGCAATATAGTTATCTTGATGTATCTCACTGCATTACATTCCAGCTTTAATTATATTTTATGCTGGTAAGTTGGTTTTTATAATATGTCCTCCAAATAGTATAAACACCATTTTAACTCATGACTACCACAAAGACTATTGGGTCAAAGTTTTACTTGCTTGAAATAACATCATGTGTAACGTTTACAAGATAAACCGTGCTTAACATGAGATAACGTTTTTTGTCTGCTGCTCAACGCTTTTATCTGCCATTTGTAGTCAACTGAGTCGGTGGCTGCGGAATTCATTAGGCGGTCAATAACACGAGCGCAAAGAGAAATTCATGTGGCGCCGTTGTTTTTAAATAAATCTGGGGGGGAATTTTTCTCTTGCAGCCCCTGCAAAGTAAAGTTCCGGCTTCCCGTGTAACATATCGTAAATGAGCTTGCGTCCCATGCTTTGCAGGGCGGCAGAAACGAAGAGAAAAAAAGCAGGTCTCAGAAAACTTTGCAAGGACATAAAAATGAGATGTGGGAATGAACAGACAGTCCTGAATTAGAATTTTCGACATATCCTCTTGGTTTATCCTCATGGTTTACGGAAAGGATACATTTTCATTTGGAAGGAGAATCATTTTATTTATGAACGAAGTAGAATTTTTTTGTTTCAGCATGGACAATTTTGGAATTTTGAGTAAATAAATGTTTTATTTTTACGCTATTAATTTTACAAGAAGTTTAATTTATTACAAAACCAAACCTGTACAATAACTGTACAAAAACCAATGATTCAACTCGAATTTGAACTCATGACTTGTTAGCGACCTAGGCCAAGGATGTCATCGCATGCTTTGAGTGAAAGAGTTTTATAACTTTCTGCAATAACGTTGTCGCAAACAACATGCGCCAATTTTAATGTATTCGCTATGAATATAGGACACTTAAAATTTGTTAACTGTGCAAATATATAAAATTTGTAAGAATTTAATATTATGAAACCAAGGTCGTCTTACAACTGTTAATTGTCTGAAAATATACAGAATATTATTTAATTTACTTTTTATACATATATTTTCTTTGCCGTTAAAAAATATACGACGTTTTCGAAATTACTGCTGTGAAAATTTATGGCACTGAAGGGTAAAACCTTTGTTATTTCATACTTTTGTGCTGAGAATGATTTAACTTGTTCATATGTCAATAGACGTAACCGTTGTGAAATCTAAAAAAAAAAAATTTCTAATGAGTTTTATTAAATTACAATTTCTTAATGTTGAAAGTACCTATACATTCACGACGATCAGAGTTTGGTTTTGTTTTAATTGTAGAATTTAAACGATATGTAGCTGCCATCAAATTTATAAAAACAAACTTTTGCTGGGAACAAATTAAATAAAAAAGATAATACTTCAGGTGCCTTATTTTAATGTTTTGCGTGTTCCTTGTTTATACATTTGTATGTGTCATAATAATAACATTTAATTTTAGTCTCTAATATTTTATAATGTTTACTACAGAATATGATATTCTTTCATGTTTCCGTAGTATACATAAAATAATTTTACCGTTAAAACTCAAACACTTCATATTGTTTCATGCGAATACAGGTTTTGAATGGAGGATTTTATTTGCTGTATTCATGTCATTCACAAACAAATTAACCCGTAAACAAACCTTAGTAACCAAGAAGAATATAAAAAAAGCATATTAGTTACTTGAGTTTTTCAGTTAAATGATACACAATGAAATACTTTTACCTTCAGTACTTGAGAAAACTTTTTTATCTCTAAACAAATAAGTTATATATAAACGTTTGAAGGGCTAACATATATCGCCCCATTCTCGCCCTGAAGTTATCATGATTTTTCGATATTTCTGCTACTTAAATCACCTACATAAAAGCGCGAAAAATTGGGGGAAGTTTCTTTCGCAAAGTAAAAAAAAATTTCTAACAAATTCACCCCTGGATTCACTTTTGAATCTTGAATCACTCCTCTAGTCCCATTTAAACGATTTCTTCCCTGCGTAATGTAAAAAAATGCGAACAGGGCTAAAATATTTTCTTAATACTGCAAACATTTGAAAATCCACACCAATTTTGTAAACATGTTACATACTTACACTTACTAAGTGGCAAATGTATAGTTACAGAATATTACTGTTATTAGTCAGTAAACAGGCGGTAATCGTCTTGGAATTGCAAGCAAGATTATTACTAACAGCATGCGAGTCTCGCTGCTGAGAATGTCAACTATCCAGAGCGCCAATTGTCGGATGTCACGACCTCGACGTTAAGAGTCGCCTAAATCTCTCAATTCCACTCCACTCAAACTCTTATGTAGAACTTCCTAACAGAAAAAATTTAATTAATATTTAATTTTTTTTATTATTGTACACGAATGTACGTTTGTTAGTCATCACACAAAAAAAAAACAAATTATGTTTTTAAAATTACGAATTTTTGTAGTGTTAATAAATAAAATTATTTGATAACAAATCTCCAAAAAATATTACCGTATAACTGGAATTTGTGGCAATTCTGGAAGATAAGTTTTCACGTATCTGCTCGCTGCTATACATTTAAAATGTCGTTTGCATGAAATTCTTGTAATACTACATTACAAAATCTTGAAGAAAAAAAATGTAATGGCTTGAAATGTATCAACATAGATTTCGTTTCCCGAAATGAGATATTTTTTCAAATATAATTTACTCAACTTCCCATTCACTACTTTCCAACATTTACAGAAAANCTACAGCAAAATAATATGAATCTGCCTTAGAATATATCCCAAGGTAGCGCGAGGTCTGTTATTGTGTTTACAGCTTATACTTTGAAAGGTGGTTTGGATACATTTTTCATTCCCTCACGGCTGTTATTCTAAGCAAGTGGGGAAATAATAAAGAATGTGTTTGTTAAGTAACTGAATAAGTATTGCTTGTAGTATGGGTGGAGAGTTAACGTGGGAAACATGAATCATCCTGTGCAACCGCGGAAGGAGTCTTAAGCCGATAAATTTTGGCTGCGGGTTATACATGAGAGCAGATTGATCAAACCTGGTAGTTTCTGTCCCCAGCTCCATTATGACAAGAAATATTAGACGTTTGCTTTCAGAAAAAATACTTTTCGGTGATTTCTATTAATAACTTAAATATATTAATACGCAACATCAAACATGTAAATATTGCTGTGTTTGACATAGACGCCGTATTGTGTGGCATGTACGNCATCAGTGCAGACTGAAATATTATACTATTTGTTTCGGGTTAAATATTTAATTTCCAGTTTATTTTGTAAATTTTCAACTAGGACACCATACACGTTCATTTGTTTACCTTGCATTGCTGTTATCTACTGTCGAGCACAATTTCATAGATTGTTATAAAATGTGAAATAAAATTATGTTAATAAATACCTGAGATTTAAAATGATACNCGAGCACAATTTCATAGATTGTTATAAAATGTGAAATAAAATTATGTTAATAAATACCTGAGATTTAAAATGATACCAACCTGCTTTTCTTTGTACAACTACTTAGAGCATTTGCTTTCGTTTTATGTCATCAGTACAAAAAATTAGTAGAAACAAAAATATTTTAAAACAATATTCATGTGATAAAATACATCCTGCCTGATAAGTATGTTAGCGACATACTGTGTGAAATAGTTGTTACGTGAGCTATAAATAATTTCACTGNTACATCCTGCCTGATAAGTATGTTAGCGACATACTGTGTGAAATAGTTGTTACGTGAGCTATAAATAATTTCACTATAATAGTTTAACCAGCATGATAATTAAACTTGCATTATATCCAGAACTAATAGAGTGTTGAGTTCATCATTTTCATTTGGCAATTTCTCACATTCGAAGTTGGCGAAATGCAAAACACAAATTACAGGACGACGTATACACGTGAATATATCGTGCAAATTATACTGTATGTATACATAGGTGCTACGCTTTTGTTTCTTCAGGATGTTTTCCAGCTGCAACATTATTCTAACAAAACAGTTACGCAAGCCAAATTATGTGTACGTTTTCTTATAAGTTTGGTGAACTACGACGAGGAGAAATTATAAAACACGTATTACCAATTCTCCATCATACTATCTTTCGCTGGCTAAATTTTATATTCTCATCCAGATGAGGATATTACAATAAACATAAATATATGCAAAACGCATTACGACAGTGACTATAGGCTAAAAGAAAATTTCTGAGAAATTGTGAGAAAACACAAGGAAGAAAAATCATAAATATCCGTAGAATTGCGGAAAAATAATTTTTAAAACAAAAAATTATCTTAATTATTTAATTTTATATGCATTTCTTAATTTTTTTTTAATTCTGAAATTTTGAAGTGTCGCTGCAACAAAAACATGCGCTGGGCTATGTATAAAATAAAATTGATATTACATTTTTTATATTTATTGGGATTTTAAGGCAACAATGAGTATAATCCTCCGAACTCATACACATCCACCGAATAATTGGATTCAGATACATAATCCTAAATAAAAATATTTAAATACAACTTTCGTATAGACATGCTTGTTATAAGTTCCAGGTATTTCTAAGGTGTTTGAATTGTTTCAGTCTATTACAGATGGTTCATGCATCACGCAAAATTTTAATATTTAAAGATACAGGCGTGAAAGGCTTGAATATCGTAACTGCCACAGGATACTCATTTTCGGATTACAGCCTCTTCGAATATCCCGGGTTTTGTTCGGTACCAACATGAGAAGACACGGGAAATACTGACAGATTTCATATATCACAAGTACAGAGATCAATTTCTGAATATTGTATATATTAAGCTCGTATTTCCTAAAATATTTCCGTAAATTTTCTTTAATTTTAATAGTCTCGTGGATTAAGTGTTACCAGTTGATTTGCGTNATTTCCTAAAATATTTCCGTAAATTTTCTTTAATTTTAATAGTCTCGTGGATTAAGTGTTACCAGTTGATTTGCGTTACCCTTCTTCAGGTACTGCACATTGTTGTTGTTAATCAATTTATGCGAGTGTACTTGTAAAACGGCAAATTTTAAGAGATAGAATAGCAGGCCTATTTTATGTTATTCTTTTGAGAAGCGGTTTAATAGTCAATATTACTAAAATTACGTTTCTGAGCCACAAAATTTAATGCAGAATGACAGATTGAAACAATTTTTATAAGAGCAAAATCATTTGCATTGTTTACACACTTTTTTTAATACACGTCATTCGAAAATAAAAACATTAAACACAGAAAACAGTTTTTATATTATTTGCAAATCAGTTGCAGTTCAGCTTTAAAGGCGTCCGCTGACCCTAGAAATAACTTTGAACTGTAAGGCTTATAAAAATTTCCACTAATTAGACATGTAATCGTATGTTTTGTTGATCTGCGTGTTGGTAAACAACACAAAGAATAGAAAAAAAAATTATACGTTATTTTAGGTGGGTAATTGCCACATACTGAATTGTACCATCATTTTTCTTGAATGAGGATAGAAAATCACTTGGTATACACAACTTGGCAAACATCAACNTTATACGTTATTTTAGGTGGGTAATTGCCCCATACTGAATTGTACCATCATTTTTCTTGAATGAGGATAGAAAATCACTTGGTATACACAACTTGGCAAACATCAACCCAATACGTAAAATCGGGTAGGACCGAACGAAAAACCTCACGACTTTAATTCACACAGGGGTGTACTCAGGATTTTTTCTGTAAGGGGGAAAGGGGGCAGATATAGAGCTTTGGAGTAACTTGTACGGTATTGTTATCCTATCTCTCATGTCTTCCTTACTGGTAGGTCAATTTTCAGGGAGAATGCATATCTATAAATCACTATATGTCTTTGTTATTTATAATTTTTCAGTAAACTTGTTGAGACAAACGGTATGAAACATCCAATTAGTTTTTGTTATGTAAAACAAACTCAAACACAAAAAAAAAGCATTATACAGAATAATTCACAGCACCCGTATCACCACTTTTCTCGGAAACAACATGACACCGGGGTTTCGCGAAAAAAAAATGTGTGATCACTATTCCCTATATGAAGCATCGATTGGTAGTAATCCCATTCCTACGAACATACCGGAGCTAGGGGTATGTGAGGGGGGGGGTGAGCTTTGAAATGGCAAATGAGAATGTGGGTCGTATAAGGTATCGTTGGATAGATCGTCTAAAGAAAACAACATTTACTAAAACTTTTTTGTCTGACGTGCATAGTTTACGCACAATAAATTAAATCATCTAAGCATATGGTTGTCGAAGTGCGAAGTTTACACACAAATAAAAATTGATCGCAGACGTGGTTTACTTACTACAATCAAAAGGAAATCCACGAAACATGTTGTATTTCTGGCGTGCATTCCTAGTGTACGTGCAATCAAAAGGAAGTCGGGTGTACTGTAAATACCGGTATGGTGTGAGAGCTACCGTGAACTGAGAGCACTCATTCGCACACAGCACTCTTCATAGTGTTCTAAATGTCGACCATCCTGTATCAGACATGACTCTGCTCTCCGTTTTACATTCGCGGATGCTCGGTGGACCTTAGCACTGATAAGAGATCCACATGCTGCTCTGATTCTGTCATTCATGCAATGTAAAACGAACGTTTTATTGTCAGTTAACTTGCATACAAAATCTGCAGTTCCTGTTATTGGTAGTTGGCTTACCTGCTTGCTGCTTAGCACTGCCTTATTCTCCGCGTTTGTTCGGAAGCAGTCTAATAATAAGATTTAAGTGTATCCAATTATCATTAGTTGTGCGTAAGCTATGCACGTCAGATACACAATGTGTCACATTACGGTATCGCCGGATGGAGTGTGAGACTCGCTTTGATACTAGCAGTGAGCTTGTGTGCCTTACTGCATGGACTCGTGCAGTAGGTATTAGACTGTTTCCGAGCAAATGTGGAGAATAATGCAGCCCTACGCAGCAAGCAGATAAGTTATCTACCACTTACAGGAACTGCAGGTTTCGCATGCAAGTTAACTGACAATCGAAAGTTCGTTCATTCAGACAGTAATTTGGTTTACATTGCAACAATGTATAGTGTGTGTTGATTCAGTGTCAGACATTGTCTGTCTGTTGCGTTGCTTTCTGAATGGAATACCGTTTACAAACAAAGAAACATTTGACATTCTGATGATACTAGGGTAATTTCGTCGGAATTGCAGAGCTGCTGCCCGTTTGCACGCAGAGAGATGCCCACAGCGCGTCCATCACTCGTGCAATGTCTTCCAGCGTCTTGCATGTCGCGTGCGGACAACCGGGCTAGTGCAACCGACACGCAACATACGTCGTCGCATCAGACGACCTGTGAGAGACGAGACGGCTGTTGATGTACTTGCTGCCATGGTAGTTAATCCTCATGACTCTACACGGAGGGTTGCCCGTGACTCAGGATTGTCTGAACGCACAGTGCGGAGAATCCTCACTGATAATCGTTTACATCCGTACCGAGCACAGCTGCACCAAGAACTTGGGAACAATGCCATTCCTAAGCGCATTGATTTCTGCAACTGGTACCAGAGCAAGGAGCGTGCTTTCTATAGCAGCATTTTGCGAACTGATGAGGCCATATTCAAGAGTAATGGTGACGTTAACCTACATAATGNCGTGCTTTCTATAGCAGCATTTTGCGAACTGATGAGGCCATATTCAAGAGTAATGGTGACGTTAACCTACATAATGCCCATTACTGGTCTGCTGGCAACCGACATTGGCTCCGTCAAGTGGATAACCAGTATTTGTGGGGCTTAATACTTGGTATATAGCCTTCTCGGACGTGTCATAGAGCCATATTTTTTTGAAGGGCACTTGCAGGGTGCAGTGTATACAGACTTCCTAGAGAATACTTTGTATCAGCTGATCGAAGATGTCCCTGTGTAAAAAAAACCAAATAAATGCTGGCAATACAGAGAGACTCCTTATATCGCTTCATATCNATCGAAGATGTCCCTGTGTAAAAAAAACCAAATAAATGCTGGCAATACAGAGAGACTCCTTATATCGCTTCATATATGTCACTATTGCGAAGCGTCTATATAGATATTATCACTGCAACTGTACTATTTCTGCATTCGACAAACTAAGGCATACATGTTTAAAACTTTCGTCTCTTCTTTCNATTATCACTGCAACTGTACTATTTCTGCATTCGACAAACTAAGGCATACATGTTTAAAACTTTCGTCTCTTCTTTCTCTTTCAGTATTCCTTCTTCCTTGGCAAATATAAAATAACACATTTTCACGTATGCGAGTATTCTTTCGGAATAAGTTTATGACGTTATTTTCTCTAAAGTTAACTCATTTCGCACCTACCACAGCACCAAGCTGCTATCTAGTTTTTGTTTCCTTCTATTATGTAGTAATCTTTAATTCTCCTTTGTGTATGCAACGTAGACTGTTTGAAATTTTTTGCCTGCTCCATTTTCTTACACNGTAGTAATCTTTAATTCTCCTTTGTGTATGCAACGTAGACTGTTTGAAATTTTTTGCCTGCTCCATTTTCTTACATATACAAGATACTACAATTTAAATGGTCATAAAAATTGATTGTTTCTTATGTATCATTTGCAATAACAATTTTAATGTGCTTTCCGCATAAAACCTAAACATAATATAACTGCGTTGACATTGTTAGATCACAAATTTATGCCACCTTATGTTAGGATCATGCAGATTTTTATAAGGTTTACTCAGATTTTACCAGAATGTTATGATCATCTGAAAATAGGAGTAACATCGTTACACGTTACACATTTTAGGTAATAAAGAACATATACCTCACATTAGGTAATACAGAAAAAGACATCTCTAACGCACTCCTAGCTAAACTACCCTTAACATTGCAATCATGATTCTATCATAAAGTATCTTTATATCTTTACGTACATAGAGACCCTAAACTTTTTAAAGTGGATAAAGAAATTATTTTAATTTTTCTAATATAAACACGACTTTCTGGCTTGTAACTGCAGTATATATCGAAGGAACTTTTCATTATTTACGAAAAATTACAAATATCAGAAAAGTTATTTTGGAAATATATTTTTAACGTCGATCATTGTCTTTAGTTGTGCGGTATAGGCTAATCACGGTAAAGTGAGTACTTTTCAAGGCCATTATAAATTTCTCCTTTAAGCCAATTTCAATATTTTCGCCACCTTTTAACATCAACATTTCTATGTGAGTTATAAATACGACGTTTAGTTTCAGCACTCTCAAAAGTTAATGTCTGAGGCTGCAATAAAACATATTTATTAGTGGATAATGCTTGTTGGGAGGGCCTTAAAAAGTGCTCAATTTACCGTGAATAGCCTATATAAATATGGGCACATCAATCCATCTAAAGGTACATCACCTCACAGCTTACTCAGTAGTTACAGCACAAGCAGAAAGCTTGGTTTCCAAACCCTCTAGAGATTTCAATATGTCTTGACTTTTCAACGTAATATGCTCAAAAGACTCCAGTAACTGTGTGTGTATGTTAAAAGTTTCAAATATCGTGTAGTTGGTATATGTATGAACGAAATACAACACATAAATATGGAACATATTTATTATATATATAAATTTAATTAAAATGGTAAAGTGCGTTAATCACCCAACGTGCTCCATTGTTGGCGTCAATGTCTTGTGAAGCGACGAGAATTTATAATAGTTGACATTTTAAACTCTCTTATACTTGTCAATAGCTCCTCATTTCTCCGCCATTTTGTAAGATAGCTCCACATGAAATAATATAGTTTTATGCCCTATAGTTTTATGCCCTATCTCGAGAAACTATCTACTGATTTCTTTCAAATTTGGTGAAGAAGTTGCACCGTGGTAGATTATATTAGTTTATATGTTTTAAGTATGCAAGTCTCTTATTTCCTGAATGGCGCGTATACAAACATTTTAGCTTAGTGTGCTATATCTACGAAACTATGTAACAGATTTAAATTTAACTTTGTGTATTGTATCTAGGACAATGATAGAATATGATAACATATAAACTTTTTCGCCTCCATTAATGAAGATCACCACATAATCAATGGAGGTGTTATGCCATATCTAAAGGACCAATCAACCGATATGCATACAGAGATCCTTCTTTGCCGATTCTTTTGCAAAGTAGTGTCAAGTGAGTAAACTGTGTATTTAGTTTGTCATATTTGCGGAATAATAAGTTACCTGATTTAGATGGTGTCAGACAACGGTTTTAAAAATGGCGGCTATATTAATGTTTTTGTATGTTTGCATATATATTTAACAATTTAACAATTTCAATCAAACTTTTTATGCTGACATGTATGACTGGGGAAAATAAATTGTGTAAATCAAAATTCTACCTTCTGTAATTCTCTTGTAGCTCGTTATTTTTATTATCAATAACGGATATTTCTAAATCCATAAGACTAAAGTGTTTAATCTGATTTTTAAAGTCGGCGTGCACCCACGATACGTTTTTACATTGTCCATATTCTATACAATGAGTGGATTGAGAAGTCTTCAGTATTCTTTAAACGGCTGCTTATAAATTACCACCTATGTTACGAAAAACTTCTAAAATCATTGGCAGATGTGTTTTCTGTAACAAAATGTATATACCTCACAATGTGGTTGCCTAAATTGCTTCCTTCATAACGTTTTTTTNAGATGTGTTTTCTGTAACAAAATGTATATACCTCACAATGTGGTTGCCTAAATTGCTTCCTTCATAACGTTTTTTTTCCTTAACACTCCAAGAAGTTTCATCCTGTAGTATGAAAATGTATACGTTGCCCAATTTACAATAAAAAAATTTCTATGAAGGTAACTAATTGAAAACGGTTCTTCTGCGACAGTTTTATTTACCGAGATGAACTAGTTATCTGATGCTGACCCATAAAACAGACATGACGCCCAAGCGTCTTGAAACAGATCAACGTGTTATTCGATTCCTTCAGTGCTAAAGGTTACTGAAAGAAACCAGCAAAATAGTGAACACGGAAAAGTTCTGCAATCGGTGCGCAGTAACTAAATTTTAGCAATAGCATCACAATATTACGACAGTTCGTAACATTTCTAGCTGCTGCATAAACAATAATAAAAGAAGTTGCTGAAGTTGTTCTTCCAATGGACTCGATTGTTCTGCAGTAGCGACAGTGTGTCGCGCTGTGGAAACTGCATTTGCAACAACAGAAACAATCACAAGCAGAGCTGCAACAACGGAGCCGTCGATGTTGCGTCAACAACAATGTGGCGGTGCCGACAACCAGTGTGCTAACTGTCCTTCAATAGTTTATTTGCGGTATCTTCACACTTTCTGAATTAAATATTTGAAAAATCATCCCACGTACGACACGTTTCGTTGTCTCCTAAGTAAACACTTCCTTTTTTGCTTAAACAGAACTTTCGCTTGTGTGTTGTCTGTAAGAACCTATACTTATTTCGTAATCAGTGTGAATAAGAAACAAAAAGTATAGATGTATGTTTATAATGGCTATTACGAAATAGTTCTCTTGTGAAATAATAATACATACAAGATTTTTTTTACGTTACGTGTACAGAAAATGTATTTTACCTGCCATATTTATGTTTTGGGAGGGCATTGATGTAAACACTTTCCATTGCTATGTACAAAAATATTTCTTTTGGTTGTCTGTACAGCGCACAGACACAGTGAGTTGGTTACTCCTCTGCAGTTTTTTCCAGACTTGTTTAAACTTTTTTACACCTGGCGGATGGATAATTAATGAATAACCTGAAAGAATGTTGTGTTTCAATAGTCAGTATATACTAGTTAAATACATGCACATACATATGTACCCTAGCCTAGACTATTCAGACGGGTAATCTTGGATTCGTACTTAAAATTTGAAGGTTAATGATTTAGTTATAGTTAGGGCCAGTGACTTTTCGCGTAAAAATCAAAGCACACAGTAGACTTCGAAAATAAATACTCACCTCAGTTGTTGTTATACCTCCACTGGCTGCTGGCGCCGTGTCCGTCTTTGATGAAGCCACTCAGGACTAAGTAACTCCGACACTGAACCTTCGTGATTCGTGCGCAAATGGTTAACATGGGCCAGAACATTTTTTAGCCAATCGAAGAAGTTGGACGACCCTACAGTGCTTTGGATTGTATCTTCTCTCGAAATATTTTCGCGAAATATCACTGCCCCTAGTTATAGTCCTTGCACTAGAGGCCTGGCAGGTGGCGTGTAACAATGATTAATAAAATTCGCTAGACTAAATATTTTAGATCCTACATCATTCTATGTTGAAATGGATTAACATTTCACAGAAACTGGCAATTCTTCAGTTCATTCTGTGCATTAGAAATACCTAGTCCATGGAGTTAGGGCATACAGTACAGAACATAAATTNCTATGTTGAAATGGATTAACATTTCACAGAAACTGGCAATTCTTCAGTTCATTCTGTGCATTAGAAATACCTAGTCCATGGAGTTAGGGCATACAGTACAGAACATAAATTAACGTTGTGCAACACAAAACAAGAATTATCGAATCACATTACAATACGATCTGGTAACTCAGATTAAATTGCTCTCTTTTTTTTTGTTCCAAGCCACCCTCGCAGAAATCTTTTATAAACTCCCGTGGAAAATAAAATAAGTGTAGGCATAATTGCATTCACATGTACGACCGGAAACTTTTAGCGAGAAAAAAAGAGAAATTGATAACCTAAAATTGTTAACATTCAACTGAAAGACACTTCGTATGAAATTATGTGAATATACTTTTCAAATTGGCATTATTTTGTAACCTCTAAACAATCACGACTACAAACAATACAAACGTAGCTACTGACTTAAGTAAGCAATAACGCCTGCGAGTAAAGAACTTTGTTTAATTTTCAAGTATAGACCGTCTGTATACTATTACCCACTGGGGATTCGGACAGCGCTATTACACGCGAGGTGACTTCACAGGCGGAGCAAAATACGGACACGTGTATACTTAAAGAGAATACAAACCCAGCCTTAACATTTAGTTGGTCTTCAAAAAAGTTGAGAGTAACCAGGAATTTATTATTTCGAAAGTCTTGGAAGGTTATGAGTTCATATATTTATTTCTAAAATAATGTTTCGTCTCAGTTTGTGAGCTCAGAATACAGAATCGATTTTTTCCAGTTTCCAAGAAAACACGAAGTTCGAATTACCATTTACCTGAATTACCTAACTGCGTATTTGATTTTTCTGCTCAGCTCATCAAAGGTGTAACTATATAATTAAAACATTAACTGACATATACAAAATAAAAAAAATTGAGATTTGCAAAGAATACTTTGGATACTCGTTCCCAATTTATTTCTTGTATCGCTACAAGTAGAATATTGCATCTTTACAAAACCATATTTTCTGAAATATACAAATTCGTATAAGTATCTCCACTTGTAAAATATATTTGAAATATATAGAACTTTCTAATTGAAATTCCACTTTAGTTTTATACGTAACACTATAAGGTGTTGTACACTTGTCTGTAATTTTCTTGTAGTGTTACAGAAATTATCTTGGCAACTAGATTCCAAAGAANTATAAGGTGTTGTACACTTGTCTGTAATTTTCTTGTAGTGTTACAGAAATTATCTTGGCAACTAGATTCCAAAGAAAAGTTTGTAAAATACAAAAAAGATTAAGGTTTTTACAAATGTGTTTTATTAACACTAAAGCTTTCATTTACGAGCACAGCTCATCAAATATGTAGTCAAAATTTCTGTTAATTCGTTTCGTTAGTGTAAAGATTTCAGTATTTAAAATTTTATTTATGTTTTAGTTTCGTTTGAGCTGTATGTTTGTTTACTTGTGGAAAAGTAATTATTTATTTAATTTTAAAGCCCCTACCCTTAGGTACAGCTAGTTTCGTATAATCAGGATATAACCTCTAAATTTACATTNTTATTTAATTTTAAAGCCCCTACCCTTAGGTACAGCTAGTTTTGTATAATCAGGATATAACCTCTAAATTTACATTTACATTAATTTGGTTTGTTTACGTGTTACGTTTCGACAGTTATATTTATTTTATTTGTTACGCGAGAACTGAGCTCANACATTAATTTGGTTTGTTTACGTGTTACGTTTCGACAGTTATATTTATTTTATTTGTTACGCGAGAACTGAGCTCAGATATCTATGGCAACGTTAATTTTATTTGTATCATTTTTTCCTCTTTGCATTTCTACTTGGTGTTATCCAGCAGTTTTGGCCACGGAAAAAGGTATTAATTACAGGATTGTTTTTACTATGACGTAGAAGGAAGTTGCGTCTTTTAGGAATTTCCCGTGTAATTAGCGTCGTAATGTGAACACTGGTGACTAATGTCTCTCTCCTCAGACGCCATGATGAGCGGATCAGCGTAAGAGTTTGTCTGCAAGATTTGCATATAATTATTGATATTACCACCCATCGTAAGAGAAGGCATGGTGTTAAGAGAGGCACCAAGTTGTTTTAAATATGCGGGTCGTGAAATAAGAGGCCCGAGCCGTATTGTAAATAGTTTTGGAAAGTTTTTCCAAGAAGTTCGGCTGCCATCTCCACCAACATGAGAATTAAGTCCTACAGAGAATGCGTAATGTGTGCAACTTCATATTACGTTTTGAGAGCTACAGAATTTTCTTCGTTTAAATTTATTTTTGAATATATTTATATAATATATTTAAACAGTTTGAGACTAAATTTGGAAAGTATTAAATTTAATCTGAAATTTTACGAGAGCCTTTAGTTTTCCACAAACAGTACCAGAAGCCAGCAGTGAGATTCTCATGAACAAAGCTGAGTTAGTGCTATAAACATTTTAATGATTTATTAAGGAGAAAATTTAACTAGCAAGTTCAATATTAGCTTACGTGAAATATATATTTTTTTGTTGGCTAATGTTTAAAGAGGTGATTTAGTATATTAATTACATCTCAAACTGATCATGATTTATTTTGAAAGCTATTTTTCATGGTTTTCTATTTATTTGAAACAACCAACTGAACTGATGATTTTTAGATTACTTATGAATGCCTATTTCACGTAAAAAGTTAAAATGTAATAAACAACTATTTCTTCACATGAGGTGTTGTAGTGGTTAGACTACTCGCCTCGTACCTAGGCGAACCGGGTTCGATTCCAGGCAGGGCCGCTCCCGGATATTCACATGTGAGAATCGTGCTGGACGATGCTGCTGGTTGGCGAGTTTTCTCGGGGATCTCCTGTTTTCCCCGCCCTCTCATTGCTACGCTGCTCCATGTTCACCTCACTTTATTNGGCGAGTTTTCTCGGGGATCTCCTGTTTTCCCCGCCCTCTCATTGCTACGCTGCTCCATGTTCACCTCACTTTATTCTCATCGGCTCTCAAGACCTCGATGTTAAGAGCCACCGAAATCTCTACACTCTACACACACTCAACCCGGAATTTTTTCNATCGGCTCTCAAGACCTCGATGTTAAGAGCCACCGAAATCTCTACACTCTACACACACTCAACCCGGAATTTTTTCCCCGCGTTTGAAGCTTAGAAGCGCGGGAGTGACAAGGACTACAGTGCTATGCTCATAAATTGCGCCATCGCCGCTAAGCTCAAGATTCTGAACTGGCTTGCAGTGTTCTATTTGCACTGTGTGTACCTGTGGGACTTTCAGCGGTGACCCTATTGTTTTATTGGTGGAAAGTCTGTAGGAAGGTTCAGTGCCGGGCCCTTGAGTAGTTATGTATCATATGCGAATATTCTGAGATACAGTGCTTTGACAAAGCAGTTTTTGGCCATTTTGTAGTATTCTGAAATGGGGTTTCTAACGTGCCTGACATTTCGAAAGTACTCGACAGCCCTCGTCTGAAGTGTGTGTTATTTTCGTAGATCAGCACATTGGACGCACGTTTAATAGCTTCGTGGAAAAACGTTAATTTCAAACATCCTGTAACGCAGTTGAAGCACCTGGTAGGCGGGAACCTTGACCATAGTTAGGGACACCCGCTTTTCGCAAGAAGTATTCACTACTTGTTTAGCTCAGATCCACTTTGGTGATCAGATGGTATTCCGTGTTACGCGTCTTATGTGCCTGCCTGCGTGCGAATCACAGACGTACAGTAATGAAGTTATCTAATTCTGATTGGCCAGTCAAGTAGGAAAATGTCTTCTCACATAGACACGCCGCCAATAAAGAAAATAAAACCCCTATTTTGTATTCATATCTAGTATGTACCGTAATATTTTCGCGAAATTCATGTATCCATAACCATAGTTAGAGACGATGGAAAATCGCGAAAAATGTTTGAGCCAACACATCTTCTATAACACTCTAACAAGTTTATTCTTTCATGATTGGATGAAAAAGGTTTTGACTCGGCTAAGTTTATTGCAGACCAGTCAAGTATGTTCCAACTTATAGTATCAGAATCCTCATTGGCACAGTGAAATGGGGTAGCAGCTTCATGCATGTATGTCAGTCAATAAGGAAATAAAACTGTCGGACATGTGCACAGAACGTTGAATCCTAGCAAACAGTCGACGTAGGGACCACTGCTGTCATCAGGGGTGGTGGGAGTTCAAGTGGCAGGAGGGTGTCAGGCTGGATGGGAGGACTAGCCGAAGAGGGGTTCGCCGGAGTCAGGGACGACCAGGGACCGCAGGACTGCCTCTGAAGTGGCGTGCCTGGCATCTCGATGAGAGGCGCTACCGCCGAGGGGTTGAGGCTCGGGGGTGGAGGAGGATTGGAGTGACGTCGGGATGCGGGCGTCGCATTCACCGCCCGTAATGAGGACTCGGGTGAAGGGGGACAAACCGCGGTCGGCGTGCCCATTCGATCGGCGCGGCAGTCATCCGTCGTCGAGCGAGGTACGCGAAAAATACGGCTCTCCTCTCTCCCTGTCGGAGCAAGCGACTCGAGTAGATAGGTTTGGTAAGTCCGAGGGCAAGGGCTGAAAGCTTTGCTGCCGTCCGCCATCTTGGAATTTACTGTTTTCCCCTTAAAAACAATTAAAATGTCTATAATTTCCCTCAAAATTTTCCTTTTTCCCCTTAAAATTTGCCCATTTTTTTCCAAAAATTTATTTAAAAAGTACTTGCTTCTCAATGTGACTGAGGTATCCTGAATATCAGCCAAAATGAGGAATCTAAAGAGCCGATAAAAAAAATTATTTTAAAATAATTTTTTTTAAATTTAAATTTAAACATGTTTTTATAATTAAAAAATTTCAGTCGTAATTTTTAAGTGTTATTTATCACTGGACTCGTGTTTTCAAGATGCATACAATCGTGATGCTTTATCGATTATGATACCCAATGTCAGGGCATCCGTATTGGATTTAAGAGGTATGCCCCTACCCCCCTTGCATTTCAAAACTCAGTACCGTTACCCCACCTTACCAACACCCCTCGCCCACACCTCAGCCACTATACAATCTCGTCACCCCACCTAACCCCCTCTCACACTACACCCTGCGCCACCCTCCTTCAAACCCATTTTT
>NQII01012330.1:0-19912 GCA_002778355.1 Clitarchus hookeri
TTTTTTTGTAATAATGCATCTTCATGCTTAAAAGTAGTGAAATATGAAATTGTGCTCACTTGTTTGCATATTTTTGGTTGGTAAGACAAAGCACATAAAAATTAACAATAGGTTCTTCAGCTGCATGTTGGTAACATGTGTTAGTAATTAGTAGAACAGTTAATCCATTATGTTTATTTTTACCGNAGGTTCTTCAGCTGCATGTTGGTAACATGTGTTAGTAATTAGTAGAACAGTTAATCCATTATGTTTATTTTTACCGCAGGTTTCTCAAGTTTTCTTACAGGCAAGGGTGTTTTGCCAAGTGTATCCTACTTGTCGTGAAAATACTATATAGTGTTCTGCGAAACACTTGGTACTGATTCACAATTTGAGTGTGGCATGTGTAACCTTGTCCCACCGAAAAAGTTATCAGAATGTTATGCAGTCAGTTAAATAATTTTTTTCAAATCTGCTGCTTACAGTGTTGTCACTGTTTTTATTTATTTATATTTTTGATGTATCATACATTGATGCACACTGAATGCAAATCTCATTCCTGGTGTCCCCCCCCCCAAAGTACATGTACTCTATATAAATCTACATTTGTGCAAAAATTGTGGCCGCATGAACTTCCAGTTGCTTACATGTTGCTTAATAGCTTATGAATACATTTATTACTATGCAAAGTACATTTTTATCAGTGTTATTGCACCTACCACACGCAATACAGTACTATAAATACATCTGTAATCTGCTCCTGATTATCCGTGTTAATTGGGAACAGAATAAATGTAGTTAAAAATATAAACGAGTTGGTATAGGCTATTCACGGCAAAGTGAAAGACCTCTCATTTGGAATAATAGTCAATAAATATATTTTATTGAAGTTTTAGACGTTAACTTTTGAGTCCGCTGAAATATATACGGTATGTTTATTACTTACGTGGCAATATTTATTTTAAAAAGTGGCGGAAGGATAAAAAATTACTAATAGGAGAAAGTAACTTGGAGCTCAAAAATGCTCACTTTATTGTGAACAGCCTTTATTAACAAACACAGCTAAACAAACCTACAAATTGTAATGAACCTGCAGTTCTGCCTGTCAGCTTAGTTACCTCAGAGTAGAAAAATGGATGGTACTTGTTAAATTATGATCCCATTTTCCACCATTCAAACTTTAGATCGGCAAGCCCTTCCCATCAAAACTGACTGCTCAGCATTTAAAATTTTAGCCTAGAGAAAAACTTTTGTTTTAAATTAGGGAAGCTGTGTATTGCATGTTTCAACTGCTTCTTTCTTAGGACATTTGACCATAACTGTTATTTCTTTATTGAAATGGTAAATCCAGACTTGAGAATCGTATTTCCCAGCAAAAAGTGATATGTAAGACATACGACCATTTGTGTTTATATATAAAAGTATTTTTCTAAGCATTGGAATTTACAGTTTTATATCAGAAATTCAGAATATCTAATTTTTTTTAAATGGTTTTAAGTTGTTTCGTTGTTATTTTTAAAAGTGGAATGCAATTCATTGACGCTCTGTAGGAGAATATTTTGCCCTAATTTGGTTTTTTTTCACCATGACATGGTGTCAGGAGGTTAACTGTGTGTCAACACCAAAATGTTGACCAAGAAATTGATACAATGTATGTGTAACCAAGTAGTCAAATAATTAATGACTTTGACTGTTAAGCATTTAAGGAAGTGTTTTCTGTAAACTGAAATTTGATTTAAATGAAAATTTGAGTGAGAAATGTTTTACGTGTGTTTTGTTCGGTGTTGAAATTTCCATAAGAGGTGATGTCTCTTTTTGTTGTGCTCATGTAATGATTGTAGATTTTATCTCAAGCAGAGCATATATGTCATATGCACATTCCCTGCATTGCAGCAAAGCATCTTGTTGTTGCTTGTGCCTGTCAAAATGCAAATAATTTACAGCAGATGTGAAAACTGTATGTTCACGTATACTTGTGCTCTTTAATTCAGATCACCTACACTATCTTGCAGTGTAATTACTGCAGCAGTAATATGAATGTACGAAATCTTTGGATTTTTATGAATAATTTGTCTGTTTATGTGTTCTAATAATGATGCTCTGTGTTTCTGCCTTTCATATTGCTAAGGCAGTGATTGTAACAGTTCTCACATGTGCGATGGATTTGAATTTTAGCAGTCTCTGTGCAGTGTGGGAAAACTTTGTAATCAGCACTGCACATTCAGAGGCTCTGATAATGATGAATGTATGCAAAAAATGCATGTAAGACAAATAAACATGTAATATTGCAGGTTAAAATATTGAAAGTTCCTATATTTCATATAACTAATTAAATTATGCTTCACTGTACAAACTCTGTGTTACGTGCAATAAGAAACAAAAAGTGATTTCTTTTTCACTATTTTAGAGTTCACAGAAATTTCTCCACTCCNCACTATTTTAGAGTTCACAGAAATTTCTCCACTCCTGACCCAATTATTGTGCATGTTCAAGTTTATATTAGCTCAACATTCACAAAAAAATCCCAACACTATTAGAAAAATAGTGAGTAAAACATGCATACAGAAGTGTTTTTAAATTCATAAATTTTANAAAAAAATCCCAACACTATTAGAAAAATAGTGAGTAAAACATGCATACAGAAGTGTTTTTAAATTCATAAATTTTAACTGGTCAGCATAGGATGTATAGTAAAGTTCTAATGAGAAAATAATCTTCATGCAGCTTTGTGGGAGGGAACATATGAGAGGCGGTGCAGGGGAGGGCTTCGCTGAACGCTTGCCGCTGGAGGGAGGGAAACCACGTGACACTGCTGGTGCTATACATACCAAACTAACTTTGCTCTCTGCTACAGCGCTGTTAAACACTATGCTGCACGGCATGTTTTTTCAATACGTAATATGCACTCACGGAGCAGTTTTCGNGCTGAACGCTTGCCGCTGGACGGAGGGAAACCACGTGACACTGCTGGTGCTATACATACCAAACTAACTTTGCTCTCTGCTACAGCGCTGTTAAACACTATGCTGCACGACATATTTTTTCAACAGGTAATATGCACTCACGGAGCAGTTTTTGCCCAACCACACTCGGCCGCTGTTACTACTAAACTGAACAACTCCACCCCTTCGTGCAGCGGCAATGGACTCTCCCGACATGCCCGACCCTTTTTGGACTACCGCACATTTTCTCCTCTATTTTTATTCGACCCAGTCCTTGTACAGGCCCAGCAAACAACACATCAGCATTGTCTTATACTTCGAAAGTTGCATCTGCCAGGTATGTACACTAAAGAGCCAAAAAAACTGGTACACCTGCCTAATATCGTGTAGGGCCCCCGTGAGCACGCAGAAGTACAGCAAGACGACGTGGCATGGACTCGACTAATGTCTGAAGGTATGCAGGAGGCAATTCACACCATGAATCCTGCAGGGCAGTCCAGGAATCCATAGGAGTGTGAGGTGGTGGAGATATCTTCTGAACAGCACGNGTCTATTATTTTTACAACAACTTGTTTCTTACATTTAAATAAGGGTATACCGTATTAAGAGAAGGGGGGCGACAGGGGTGAGTTGTCTTCCACTAAGGGGCGACACCTCATAAAAGGTTGGGAACCACTGATCTAGACGTATCAGGGGTCCCATTTTACGCCAACTGTGCACGCCTCATACCATGACATAGCCTCCACCAGCTTGAACAGTCCCCTGTTGACATGTAGGGTCCATGGATTCATGAGGATGTCTCCATACCCGTACACGTCCATCCACCCGATACAATTAAAAACGAGAATCGTCAGACCAGGCAATGTGTTTCCAGTCATCAATACGTCCAATGGCGGTGTTGGCAGGCCCAGGCGAGGCAAAAAGCTTTGTGTCGTGCAGTCAAAACGGTACACGAGTGAGCCTTCGGCTCCGAAAGCCCATATCAATGATGGTCTGTTGAATAGTTCACATGCCGGCACTTGTTGATGCCCCCGCATTGAAATCTGTGCCAATTTGAGAAAGGGTTGCATGTCTGTCACGTTTAATGATTCTCGTCAGTCGTCGTTTGTCCCGTTTGTTCACGATCTTTTTCAGGTCACAGCGATGTCAAAGATTTGATGTTTAACCGGATTCCCGATATTCACGGTACACTCATGAAATGGTCGTACGCAAAAATCCACATTTTATCGCTACCTCGGAGATGCTATGTCCCATCTCTCGTGCGCCGACTATAACACCACGTTCAAACTCACTGAAATCTTGATAACCTGCCATTGTAGCAGCAGTAACCGATCTAGCAACTTTGCCAGATTGTTGTCTTATATAGACGCTGCCGAGCGCATCACATTACTCTGATTGGTTTCATACCTCTGTTATTTGCATACGCATGCCTATACCAGTTGTTTTGGCTCTCCAGTGTATATACAGCAACAGACAGCCATAAGAGCTAGTTGCTTAATGAGGATGGCAGGTTATCATGATTTACGCGAATTTTAAGTGTAGTGTTAAATTAGAAGTTCCTGATTGGGTCATAGATGTTCAGTGACACAGGAGAAGTATGGATTTTCTTCTGACTTGACCTTTTTAACAGTGTACCTAGACTAAAAGAATTCAGGTCAAATGTTGAACGTACATCATCAGCATGACTTTCAGAAGTCTCTAAATTAGTGTGACCAGCCTGTTTCTAAGCTGCTGGTTTGCAACCCTGCAGTAAATAATACCACAATTAAATACTGGTACCTTAATGAAAATTATGACTGTGCATAACATTCTCATAACAACAACAATGTAATGACAATACAATTCCTAATCACACGACACCTCATGCAATCCCAGAACCACTGGCACCGAATACACTGATGACTACTGCAAATGCGAAGCGCAGTCTGACAAATGGATCTGGAAGATCAAAGTATCCACGTGTAGAGGACCACATGAATCCATGAATTCCGCATGCCAAAGAGAGTGTGCACAAGACTGCACCATCTGGTGCTGGCGTCATAGAGATATAGGNTGTCTGGTGCTGGCATCACAAACACATGGGTATATATATTCAGCTGGCACGCATTAGCACCCTTCGTATGTGTGTCTCGAAAGCCTGTTCTATCCTGTTACTTACTCTACACCACCTTTCTATTCCAATTGATCTAGCCTGAGCGCTCACCTTACCACATGCCCCTCCGTAGCGCACAGAGGGCAAAAGCTGAGATGATAGCTGCTGCACAGGCTCAACAATCTGTGGGACCGGGGGCCAACTCTCGTAAGGTCTACCGTATTCTCGCTTGTGATACGAAGCTGCTCGTCTGTGATCTTGTACCATCACTGCAAGCGCTGCCTGGCAGGCAACTACCAGATCCAGCAGCTCTAGTTCAGCTTCAGCTTACCGGCAAGGCTTCTTTTCAGTCCCTAGATACCATCCCAAGCACATCAGGCCTACTACAGTTGCTGCCATCAAATATCAGATCACATTCCCCGGGCATCTGCCACTAGTTTAACCTGCCAGTACCACTACTGCTTTTGTCCCTACTCAAGTTTCTACTCAACCACCTTCCATTTTTACTCTTCCACAAGCCGAGCAGTGAGTAATTGAGATTGCAGGAAGAAGCCCCAACCACTGAAATATCCCGTGAACGGAGCAACCGCTTCCAGGCTCTGAGGGGGAGAATCTTGGCACCTGCTCAGACCCAGGCTTTACATCAAGCTCTCTTTACTTGGCGCTTAACGTGGAGTGTCTCAGTAAGCCGACAAGGAGTAAGGAGACTTTGGGAGCCCCTGGGATATGCAGCCACAGTTATAGCACCTGTTCATTGACTTCGGGGAGTCAGGAAACACCTCGTGGTTCCAACTAAAATGGCAGACAATAGCCCAGTAAACACACCGACCAGAGAATCATATGACTGCTCACATGAGGTAAATCAATGTGCAGCACCAGATTGTACTGGAAATGCGTAACGTCATGTAGTGTGTGCACACTGCAGAAGTGACTTTCACTTTACCCGACTATGTTGGGCCGAACAGGTCATACCCACAATCACGTAACCCAATGCAATTGCTAACCACACTACACAGAGCTCTGCTTCTCGAGCGATCCCACAAACACTTGCACTGAACAAATTGACAGCTGGAAATGTGGAGCTTACACTGACAAGTCACATTTCCAAATGGGTCTGAAAGATGGAAGAGTCCGCATGTAGAGGACCACATGAATCCACGGATTCCACTTGCATAAGACTGCACCATCTGGTGCTGGCGTCGTAGAGATATAGGTGTAGTTAACTAGCATGCATTAGCGCCCCTAATACATCTAAAAATATCTGTGATTGGTAAGCATTATTTGCACATTCCTTCGGATGTGTTACACCCATACATTTCTTGTGTTCATCCTGAAGGTTTTGGTCTTTTGCAGTAGGTCAATGCTCCAACATGCTCGAGAGCAATCAAATTATGGTTAGAGGAATACTAGCCTGAGTTTGAGGTCATACCATGGCCCCTGCAGATACTTGATCGGAATGTTATAAGTACAGGTTTTCCCTCTGTTGTGCTATTTATGACAGACTAGCGACCCGGCTTCGCCCGTGTACAATTTAGTTTTTACAGCGATACACTTATAAATGAATTGGGAAAAGACAATTACAATATTATATGATAGTAAATTAGTGAACTACTATCATATATAACATACATACATACACGTCACGCCTGTCTCCCAGAGGGGTAGGCAGAGATTATGGACTTCCATTTACCACGATCCTGACATACCTACCTCCTACGCTTTATCCACATCCATACATCTCTAATATAACAATATTATATGATAGTGGTCTAGAAAATGTCTTTGTATACAACATTAATAATTTTGCCTACGACCACTAGCACAAAAAGATTTCTGTTTGATATGACACGCGAAAGAGTTACGTATGGTTGTCCATGTGAAAAACATGCTCCACTCAAATCCATTCCAGCCACATAAGTGTTTGACTCTGTGCCTTATTTATGGTCATACCAAAACAAACTCTTATTAGAAATTGTACTCTTTTAAAATTAAAAGGCAAATCCGAGGGAATCATTTGTATTCTAGGTATTACAACAGTTTCTCCAGTACCGCAGCCAGTTAGAATAGTACCTTCAATTTTTAAACATTTATTTGTACTCAAGTACCGTTACATAATTTCGGTGGATTTATATTTCGCAATAAAATTATGGGAGTTCCAACTTTTAAAATCAGCTTGTGTGGTGGCATGCCAGAAGGATTCAATGAATTAAGAAATTCTGTGGGATAGTGCACAGCTTCTTCACTGTTGAGTACTATATCTACTGATTAATAGACGTGTATTTGCTCTGAAAATCACCTCAATATCAATAGTACCTACGTATGTGAGTACATAACAAATNGTTGCATAATTTTGGTGGATTTATATTTCGCAATAAAATTATGGGAGTTCCAACTTTTAAAATCAGCTTGTGTGGTGGCATGCCAGAAGGATTCAATGAATTAAGAAATTCTGTGGGATAGTGCACAGCTTCTTCACTGTTGAGTACTGTATCTACTGAGTAATAGACGTGTATTTGCTCTGAAAATCACCTNATATCTACTGATTAATAGACGTGTATTTGCTCTGAAAATCACCTCAATATCAATAGTACCTACGTATGTGAGTACATAACAAATAACCAATAATATTTATAAGAACAAAGACATACGTTTAATCTTAATTTTCTATCTAACCTATTTAATATTTACACGTACCTAAACCAAAGGGAATAAACAATTATTTGAAATGAAACAAAGAAAACAAAACCACCAAGTCCCTCTTAACCCATAGGTACTGTGCCACAATTATTGTCACCGACGTTTCAAGGGTTTAAAAAAAGTTTTAAAAAATACTTAAAATCGTTTGTGCTAAAATCCATACAAAGACACAATTGCTTAAATTACAACCAAGTCATGCTGAAAAGCATGTTTTAAATATAGCAGAATCTAAGACACAATGAAATTAGAAAAATACAACAAAGTCACCCTGAAAAGCACGTTTTATTAACTGCTTAGTCAAATACAACTAAAGGAACCTTGAAGTACCTAAACAAACAACAAATACGTACAAAATTTACAACCAAGGTCCGATAAAAGGCAACACAACAAAATAACGCCTGCCTTCCCGTGAGTTACGTTTGTTTTTACTGCATAATTTAAATTGTAAATACGCTTATTACTACTTATCTATTAAATATAGATATATGCTACTGCTCACATTTTTGTAGATAATTTAATTTTACACAATTCTTTCGTACATGATTATGTTAAATCTCTAAAGGATTAGGCAGCGTATTCCATGAGAGCGCGCTGGCGGCAAACTTTATTCCCGACTTGATTAACTAATACTGTTAATGCTTAGCTCCTATAAGGGCTACGGAAATTTTTAAAACACACAAACCTTCCTCGATAAATGCAGATCATAAAATTAAATCCGCATCCAAATCCGTCCAGTGGTTCTCGAGTTTAGTGCAGTCGTACAGACAGACGCACGCCAGGGACTTCCTTTCATACTATGTATTGATAAACACCACGTATGATGCTGGTGGTCTCATAGTCATAAACAACATGGGAAGCTCTGGGATGTTCTCTCCCATCCTCTCAACTCGGTCCAACAACACGGGGGGATATAGAAGTTCAAGTAAACTGGTAGTGCTAGCAACTCTGACTTAAGATATGGGGGAAATCGATCCTACCCTCGGTGTGCAGTACTGTGTTGCGAGCAGCTGAAGACCCAGTAATTGTTCTGCAACCAACATCAAGTCTAACGTAATTTGTATGTACAACAGAAAACCAGCTGGAGCGCTACCAGCGAGTGTAGGGGAGCGATGATGTGGCGCTCCCCACTGACCCACTTCCGCTTCCAGAGAACCCGCAAAGTGAGCCGCCGATGCGGCCGCCCACTCCAGCATAGGCGCCTACCAGGGGAAGAAGAGAGGCCAAGAATCCACCCTTGGCGGGTCAATCCACAGTGGAGAAGATAATTCCACCCGTCACAGGGCCTGCCACTCCACCTTCCCAGGCAGCTGCTGAGGAGGGAAGTGTCTGTAACCCCTCTGCCAGCCCAGCTGAGAGCAGATGCTGTGATTTTCGTGCAACGAGCCACGGCCTAGCCACCAGCTGATGCTTGCACGTATTACGTCCCGCCCCAGTGATGTCAGCTGCCCTGGCATGAGTACAGGGCAATGAAAAGACTCTGTGTGCCTGAGTAACATCCCACACAGGCTCTGTGTGGGGAGTCCATTAGCACTCCACCACCCGTTGAGAGTTCACTTCGCATAACTGCTGCATCTGTAGACATCAGTCAGATCCTGCCTATGTTTAGCTTTCCAGTGGAGTAGAATAGAGTTATTAAGTGCAGAAAGAGTGAGTGTTTCACAATGGATTTCATTAATCTAAATGTGCAAAAACAGAGAAACACAAGTCTACTATAGTTGAGAAATCACAGATGTTTCCTAAAAGTTTTTGTACTACATTTGCAGTTTATGCTGGCATGTGGCCTTTTTAATGGTGCGTTGAATACATTTTCCTCTTCTGGGTGTTTCTTGCATGCACCTATATGCTTGCTGGTTTTTATGGGCCTTTTTGATGTGGCGTTTTCCCCATGGGTGGGGGGACTTTTGTCGGCTTGGCTTTTGGATGCTGCACTTGGAGTTCTCGCAGTGGAGATAGAAGTGTACTTCCACTGCTTCAACATAAGAATGTAATTCGAAGTTCAGTAGTGCAAAATTCTAATTTAAGAGAAAATGTGATAAAAACAAAATACATAAAAACATTAGTAAATGGGTGTATTCTGAACTACAAAAATTCTCTTGTAAGCTTCTAAACCCCATTAGATTCTTTGTGATGATTGCATTGGAATTTACATGTGCGTTAGACACAGGCAGGTACTGGTGTTTACCAGTTCTTGCTTGTAAGTCTTTTGCTTACCATCTGCTATTACGGTTACAGCACTGTTCCTTAATTCCTTCACAGATGCTGAAATGTGCAACAAAGTCAATTTGTATTAATGCGAGGACTGGAAATGTGGCACAATGCACTGAACTCAGAATTGCATAACAAATTGGCATTATTTAATTACTAGGGACTGTAAAGAACCAAGTTTATACCAGCATTTAATTTGCATGTGAGTGACCATGGCATTTTTATCGCGTGACTACGCAGAAATGCATTACTTTTACGGGCATGCGAGGGGAACACTCTACATGCAGCAAGACTCTACAGAGAACATGCAGTACGTAGAGCTGGGTCTCAGCCCACGCGGTTCCCTGACCACCGAATGGTTCTTAAAGTTCATAATGCCTACATGTAAGGTCGCGTACCAGGGACTATATCTGGCCGTACAGTCACTATAAAGGATCCAGATGTGGTAGATTCGGTTGTCTAAGAAACGGAGAGAGACCCATTGATGAGTGTCAGAATGGTGAGTCACCGTATCAGCATCTCAAAATCAGAGGTGTATTGATTCACTCCAAGCAGTTGGATATCATCCGTACCATGTCAGACATATCCAACAATTGCGACCAGAGAATTACGACAGAAGAGTGCAGTTTTGTGAAGATATGTTACGAAGACAAGAGGACAATGAGATGTTATTCGGACAAATTTTTTGGATGCACGAGTCCCATTTCAAGCGATACAGAATGTTTCATATCTATAACTACCATTCATGGACCATCGAAAACCCACACTTGACATGAGGATCCAATTTTCAAGAACAGTTTAGTGTTAATCCGTGGTGTGGCATACTAAATGGCCAGTTAATCAGCCCATTTAACCACCAGATTGCTTGAACGGCGAATCCTACTTGCAATTGGTAACTAACGGTCTGCCTGGACTGCTAGAGGATGTTGATTTGGAGACACGCAGAAACATGACATTTCAAAATGATAGTGCACCGTGTCACTACACCTTATGTGTGCGTAAGGAATTTTCTAAACTGAAGGTTCCCAGGAAAATGGATTGGTCGTGGTGGACCCATAGCCTGGTCTCCAAGGTCCCCTGACATGATTGATTTCTCTGTGTGGGTTTATTACAAAGAGCTTCTTAACTCCACAGAATGCTGCAGTTTGGAGTGACTAACAAGAAAAATGCAAGACGCTGTAGTAACCATCAAAAACAATTGAATTGCGTTTCAACGCTTGCAAGAGAATTTCTTCCGGCGATGGAACAAGAGGGTCATCATTTTGAAAATTGTTTGTAATTTTTTTTTAATAAACGCACGTTTAATGCGCTGTAATTTGCTTTATCACATTTTAACTCTCACAAATTAGGATTTTGCTCATACTTTATTTCAAATCACATTCTTAGGATGAAGCCGTGGAAGTAGCATGATGAAATTTGCATGGTACGTAGTTGATAAAACGAGGACGTTTTTGAAGTAGGTAAGGAACAGGTTTGACATGAACAATTTTTTTTAATGCCACCAAATATTATGGACAAACTATGCTTTCCGATCTTTTCTGTTTTTCTATATTTTTCTCGGTGCCCTGCTAAGACAGATGAATGTAAATGTTGTTGCACCGGATTGGCCATTCATTCAGCTAATCCAAAACAAAAATTCAAGCATCTATCACATGTATTGGTGTCACCAAACCAATATTTCTCGTGGAACTGCGAATAATGCACAAAACATAGAAAAAAATTCATAGCCACTAAACTATCAACAAACGTTTAATATATCTAGGGGTGTTGTGGGCAGGTCTTGAGGTCCTGTACTTCCTTGCTTCGGCTTGACACTACTTCCTGGGACAGATTGTGTACAGTTTTGACCAGGCCGAACACAATATAAAGAGATTCACTACATAATAGGTTTTACTGCTGTACTTTTGTTACAGACACTGTAAATCACTCTCCTGTGTACTTTGATAATGAGAAAAATCATCAGCATTTTGCAATAATAATTACTTGTTGGATTTTTTATGTTCTTTTTGCAGTGTTTACACTTGCTGCTGTTTCATCTACAACTTGCTAGTGTTTCCAAAGAGCCTTGTTCAATTTACATTTTGTCTTTGGCATAGTTTCATGTCACATGCAATAATTATAGTATACCCAGAGGAATTTGGAATTATGTATGAGAATTATAGCAACTTGAGTATTTGTCTGCGCACACAGTAATAGCATCCAGAGGATGTCTAGTTCACATACAAAAATTTTGGCAACAAGGAACGAAAACTATACACAACTTTTATCACGCCATGGAGCACTACACAAGTTTGAAGCGTGGGGGAGTGTTTTTGGATTATTCCAGCATGCTTTGGACTTAAATTTTACAAACTTTCAGATATGTATTGCTTATGTTATAGTTTTAACACTGCACATACATATTTTTTTATTTATTTCTGTTTTTGAGCATATTTGATGTACACAGTATAGTTTAAAAAGTAAAACTATTTTGTGTGGTACTTGAAACTTCTAAATCACACATTTTGATTTAAAAGTACTGTGGTGTATGAGAAGTGTTGTAATAATAAAAATACTATAATCCTCAATGCATCAACCTATCTGAGCAACTCGTCAATTAAAGTAATTAAAATAATAACCTGTAGATGGAATTGTTTATTTTAAGGTGGAAATTCACCATATTCTTAATTTTTCATCCAAGTTTGGTTTGAAATTACTCAATACTTTTAACATATTTATGTATGTAACCTATTTTGCATACAATTTAGAAGCATTGCAATTATTCTGAATAACAAAGTAACTATGTATATGTGTGCAATAGTTTTGATGCAAAACATGATAAACACAGCCAATGTTAAGAATAATAAGGCGCGCACTACTTAACTTCACAATGTGCAGTATACATGCGAGAAGATTCAGCAACAGCTCATTTTACTCCTGAGTGTTCTGTCTATTTGACTGGTAATTTAAATTTGACATGTATTTAGCGAATGACCTTTAAATAAAATGAATCGTGTAACTATGGAAAAAGTGCTTAAGAAAAAAGTGTTTTTTGAAATTGTTTTTGTTTTGATATGATTTCTTTATAACAGTCGTGAAGGAAAATTCCAAATCTTGAGTATACACCTCTTAAACATCGCGTACAAACCGTATTTTAATGGAAAAATTGAAACACGAGAGACTTTACTGAGCTGAGCGCCGGCCCATAGTTCCAGATCCCTCAACAGATCGCACTGCTATCTTCTCCAGTGGGAAAGACCACCACTCCCTCTGCGCGCGACTGTCAGACATAGCGCTGTTGCCGGGTCATACTTCACTTCTCAGTTTCAATTCCAACACGTCGTGATGTAGAAACGTTGTAGACAAATTCGCATGTACATGAATTTCATAGTAATACGCGAAGAATATAACTAATTCTTGATCGAAATTTATTACATAACATAAATACGTGAGCAAATAAGTTTCGCTCATGGGTAAGAAAAACCTCTGAAATAAAATTTAATAGGCTTTGCATGCGTACACAGAATAAATGTTTAAAAACCATTGACAATCATGGTTCAACAACGCAGATTTTCTGTCGTCTAAATGTGAACAAATAACTCAGTTCTGACCATTCTGTCTGCTCGATATCACTGACGTGCACGTGAGTTAGTCCTTTATGTTTTAGACTGTAAATAAAACAGTGACCGAATGACGTGGTTTAAGAGGTCCTTCATCTTGTCGGCTACAGATAACATAATTATGGACTAAGGACTACACCATGTGAACTACTCATCAAGTAGATAACCTATACATAAATACATTTTGATAAATTCTTAACATGCTTGAAATCTGGTTCACTTACACCAGTATTTACGAATCCTTGGTTGTTTACCAGTTGTCAGTCGCACTGTATCAGAGATATGCTAAGTATTATATGTAGATATTCGTTATATTTATGTTTTCTGAAGTAGAGTGTATTGACATATTTTAAAAAATCAGTTTTGTTCAGCAAGAGTAATTACTACTCCGTTAATGGTCACTGCTTCTTCGCAATTAGGGACACCGAGAATAATAATTTTTTAACTAACAATACGGAAAAATGGGGCGAGGAGGGATGCGTGATCCTGTATGAATTCAAGTACGAGATTTGTAGACCTCCATGATGTAGTCGGTAGTACGCTGTCGTGCAGTTCGAAAGGTTCTGGGTTCGAATTTCTCGCAAGACAATTGATGTTATTTTTTTTAATCGCAGTATAAGTAGGCCTAGTCTGGCATGATGTCGATATCGACGAGACATTTTAACTCAATAAATAAGCTCAAAATTTGGACAGTTCTTTTGCAACGTTGGTGAGCCTGATTTTTTATGTAGTGGTAAGACGTACAAATGTTACACTGCTAAAAAAAATATGATTAACTTCTCCACATGTTGTCTATCTACGAAAATAGAGGATGTGTAATTCCAAGACAAAATGGGACTGAAAATTACTGTTCCTGCAACAGTTAGGGCATCCACACTTACAGTATATTTAAATAAAATTAATACATGTTACAAATCGAATATAACAAACGATACTACTTCAAACAATGTGACGAAAAATACAGATGTGTGCGAGCCAGACAGAAAAGAGTTGCTTACCAGCAAAAATGTTCTTATTGAGATTGTAGCCCACAGGAATGAGACTGTGAATTATTGTCTCAAGTTTTAACCCTGATTCGGAAAAATTTCTCATATTTTAAATCATGTACTTACCCTTAACACTACTCTGTGACAGATAAATTAATTTATAATATTTATTACAAATGCTGCATAAAAATACATGAAATTAAATATAAAATATATAGCTAACAAATTTTTGAATATTCTGTAAAATCAAATAAAATCCCATAATAATGTAACAATTTTATAAAATACTAGCTTACCCGGCCCACACATTGCTGTGGCATAAAAGATTTTGGTTCTATTAATTTCTGTGAAATTAATTAAAAGAAGTATATGTATTTTCAAAATCTTTATTATTTAAGTACTTGTTTGTATACAATGATTTTAGTTTTACCATCTTCCGTGCGTATGAATAAGTTGGATGGTTTTCCTACTCTAAAACACAACACATACAATTGGCAGTGCAAAAAACATTCTGTTTCAAAATCTACTCCGCACATTTGCTTTACTAATTGTCATTGCAAATGCCAATCTTACTGGAAACTGTGTTCTTTTAAAGTGAAAGGGAATTTCTGATGGAATAAGAGAACAACAAACTGAAATGTTCAAACAGACAGCTGTCAACAAAGGTGCTTCCTGAAGCGAAAACATGGTAAAAATGAGCTTTTTTTTGCAGATTTTAGTACCTTTGCAGGTAATACAGATAAAAAAGAAAGGTGTACAAACACTGGTGAGAATGAAAGGAAGGTTTATAAAAAAACAATGAAAATTGCTTGATTTTTTTGGGAGTTATACGTGTCCGAACAAACGGACACAACATTTTTATATATATAAATGTAACGGGTGACGTTTTTAATGAGTACTTTTACTACATTTCTTAGAGATTTCATTTCATGCTGAAAACAAAAATAGGCAATGCAGCACTAAATAATAAGACATCTGAGTAACGATCAATGACATGAAAATTAATGTTAATACTGTCATTACATGAAAAGTTTACATTTCAATTTTTTCCAATTTACTGTATTTCATTTACATGATTTACAAAAACAATAGTGGACTGGACCTGCCAATGTGTAAGAATAAAGAATTGCAGAATAAAACATACACATACCTCGCTGTCACAAAAAAAATACGTTGCAGCATGAAATCACATATTGGTTGGTAGTAGTGCATACTCTACAAATGTTATTTATAGGCAGAATTGTAAAATATCAAAATTGTTTTCGTGTGTGCTCTTAAATCCATCCTAACCTAACATGTGTAAGGAATGAGTTTAAAAAAATTATTTTATATATGCCAACAAGTAAAAGTGATGGTGACACCCACCGAATGACATGCTTTCGAGTTGGCATCCGTATGTACCCATCTTCCATGAAATGGGGCCCTAGGATGGGGCAAAGGTGGAATGAAAGGGCAGAGAGAACATGAATTCCACAAGAAAACCACTGACCACCAGCAATGTCCACCACATTTCCAACTTTGGAAACCCAGATTGCCTAGGTGAGAGGCAAGCATTATAGTCGCACAGCTCGCAGCAACTATTTTGTCAAGTAACCCCTCACCTGTACCTTTTCGAATTCATCCTTCATAAACTTCCTTGTTGTCGATCATCAAATCAAATGCGAGACAGATGCTTCATACATCTGCCTCAAAAAAAGTGGCATACTCAACATAAAGCAATGTCCTTTCATGTACCACAAAAAAATTCATTCAATTTGAGTAAATATGCGTAACAATATGGCATACAAAAGGAGACCATAAAAGTCATTTCTCCTTTAAAATTACTTACAAAGTTAGTTGATTAAAAAACTCTTTATTTCCAGGAAAAAAACATTAGTCAGCCACCCATGCCAGAAATAACAAAAGAATGTGATTATTTTACACCTTTATTTTTTGAAGAAAGTAAAGGACAAACCACTACTGCCTGGAATTTACTGCAAGAGAACAGAATTTTTAACCCCGGTTATGTGCTTGCAAAAGTTCTGAAAACAGAAGGTGCGCATGCAAAGCAGTGCACAGCAGGAACGATTCAGTTTAAAAAAGAAATTCAGAATGGCCTCTATTGTAAGTGGTTACTAGAATGTGACAACCTGCCATCGTGAATATACGATAGACAATTAATAAAATGTACTTGGTGACATACTTATTTAAAAATCTAAAAAAAAATATATGTTTTTATTGTTGTGGTCGTATATCACTGAAATAATAATAATATGAGTGAATCCATTTTAAAAATAATTGTATTACAAAAAATATGGAATTGTCAGAAAGTGCAAATATTCATGGCTATAAGTGAATTCTGTGCAAATTTATAATACTGTTTTGGTATCTTTGTGAGAAAAAGCATGTTAATGTATATTATGACAGATAATTTAACAGTACTATTGTTTCCATAATCATGAGATTACTTTTATAAGTGTAATTATGGAATACGATGTGTGATCAAAATGTATTGGGATTGGTGGCATACGCTAGGCGCGAATATAGAGCAAAGCCACTTGCCGCAGGTTGACCTTGGGGACCAGCACATTTGCCGTAAAGTACAACTTCGTAGCTCCAGTCGCATATTTACAGCAGAACAAACATGTGTAGTGTGTTGTCGTCGCATTCACAATGGCAGAGACTAGTACCATGAATTTGTGTGGCATTCAAGAGATGCCATCCGTCAGCAAGGGTCAGAATTGCATGCATCCAGTGAGTGACAACTTCATGATGACAGCGCACCTGTCCAATAAGCAAAACTTGTACAGCAGTTTTTTTGCACTAGTACAAAAATTACTTAGGTTTGGCAGCCACCGTAATATCAAAATATCACTCCTTGCAACTGTTCCTTCAAAAAAATCAAGTCCCATTTTAAATTAAGATGATTTCTATACGTCGACGAAATCCAACAGACTGTGACGAGGCAGCTTCTCTCTATCCCAAGGAAAAAGGAGTTATTGCTTCCAGCAATGGTATGTAAAATGTGTGGCTTTATAACGTAACTACTATAAAGGAAATCAAATACATAATATTTGCGATACTTTTTTTTGTTTGCCACAATCCCGATACTTTTTGATCACACCTGGTAAATTAGAGGATAATTAATGATTTACGTATAATTTATCTTACAAGCGTTTGCGCCTATCGCCCACCTCTGAATTAGCACCTGGTTGCAAATGTGAAAAATTACGACACCCCTTATTCAGATTGTGTAACCCAAGCAGCTCATTTAAAAGAAAACAAGAAACTGAAGAGAGACAGCACAGCATTCGCTTTCAAAGTACAAATGATGATAACTGAGCCTGGAAAAATAAGCCAGGCACAACCGTAAATTCAAGCCACCTTTTGTAAATTCAGCAATGGGATANGATAACTGAGCCTGGAAAAATAAGCCAGGCACAACCGTAAATTCAAGCCACCTTTTGTAAATTCAGCAATGGGATATTATCTGACACAAAAAATATGTCACTTTCAAAGAAGTGAGAAAAGAAACTGGTTCATAGGTGTAATTCAATATGCACAAAATACAAACTGTTTTTGGTAGCACTGCTATATATGTGTTTATTTTGTAAAATTGGATAATTCTGTAAAAATTTTAATTTGGTATGTATATTGTAGCATAATATAAACTGTTTCCAATAAATAATTTAGAATTTGTATCTGTGCTTCTTTACAAAATAATTTGTGCAACAGTACTTCTTTTTTTNTGTTTCCAATAAATAATTTAGAATTTGTATCTGTGCTTCTTTACAAAATAATTTGTGCAACAGTACTTCTTTTTTTCTTTCTATAGTAGCATTTTGAACAGCTCAGAGTTTTATTATTGTTCATACATTATCAGTGTTTTACAAAAAAAAACTAACACTATTTATATGCAACAACAAAGTTCAGTAGTTCGGTTCTCATTTATTCTAACTGATCATCTAAATTCTTGCCTATCTAATTATTTTTTTACTGCAACAACTAGTTTACAGCTTCCAAAGTTTTGTTAGACGACAAACACTTTTTTGGGATTGGTATGTATAATTTTGTGTATATATCACAGTGTTGACAGACATGTAACACCATCCATTCTCTAATTTATCTTTAAGAAGTCCAGATATTTGCTTTTCTTACCACCGTACCATATATTCCATTTTCACATTTTGCTCTGTAGCAGAGGCACAATATTTTCACATTTAAGCGTTAGCGTAGGCCTTGTTTAACTACTGCATTAGCATGCTGTTGACCGCTTGTAGCCTAATTCACTTCATAAAGTTATAATTAGCAGCTCTATTTCAAGAATATCACTAAATTTGCTATTCGCAGTGAACGAGACCACCTAAACTGAAATCACAATGAGGCACAAAAATGAAAGAGACTCGCGCTCCAGAAGTTCTCTATGCTCTGCGGACTGAACAACTTCTGGCAATAAATGGAAAATGAAGTGATATGCATTTCAATTTTATCCCGGAAGACCAATAATTTATTCTTCAATAAGCAATATAATATTCATACAAGTGCCCCCATTAGCTCAGAATAAGATTGTGCATGCTTTATTCACGAATAAACAAAACTTGGCATTATGTGTAGCAATGCTTGTTCGCTAATTATGAGTTTCCTTATCAAAAAATTATTATGCGGCTTTCGAAAGAGTCTTGCACTGATATGATATTACTGAATGAAAAATTATAATTGTGGACATGCACCATTACAGAGCTATGTCATCACCAAAAATTCACGAGACATGAAAAAAAAACAAAATAAGCTGTTGACAAATGATGTTTAAATAATCATAGAAAATTCTGCAAGGAAATATGTCAGATAACTAACGAACATTGCAAAAGAAAAAGGATTGACAAAACAGAGAAGTCATTGTAAAACAGTTACCAAAAAAGCCCTAGGAACAATAGAGCGAAGACAACACATAATTACAATGAGCGTTGACGTTATACGTATCAGTGGATGACAAAATGATGACACAATAAAGTACACAAGTAATCTTGGGAACTTACTTGAAGTTATATATTTTTTTAATTTATGCACCTTTAATTAAATGATTATATCTTTATTAATCTGCATTTACAACGATGTTGGCAGACAAATTGATTTCGGTGTCTTGAATTTATTATTGTTGTTAGGGACCAGTGCGTCTCTTATTACTTCCTTTCATTTTACAAAAATATTTTTAAAAGTCTAAACGCACGCCTTGCTTGCATTTATCAATCGTTATTTTCGCCTCTTGCATTATAATCAACTGTTATCTGCGTTGTGTTAAGCTACTGCCGTGCCACCAGTAACAAATTGAAGTTACGTAACACGTGTTTCTATTTATTGCATCACCAAAATTAATAATATTGGCAGGAATCTACAAACTCAAATATTCACGTTTCAGCTAGAATAAGTTTATTC
>NQII01012332.1:0-23727 GCA_002778355.1 Clitarchus hookeri
AAATTATTGTTTTTCCTACTTATGCATTAAAAAATATATGTTGTACTACTTTATTTCTATCTGCAATTATAAATGTATGAAAAAATATTATTAACTTTTGGTTCAAATATTAATAATATTTTTGAAAATTGGATTGTTATAGTGTAATCCAGTTGTATGAAGACATGTGACGTAACAAGTCAACTTCATATTTAATTTTTCTGCTTTATATACTCTGCGATGTACGAGCAATAATTTTGTACAAAATTTNAAGTCAACTTCATATTTAATTTTTCTGCTTTATATACTCTGCGATGTACGAGCAATAATTTTGTACAAAATTTAACAGAAAACTGGCGACCAGCAAATATTTTTGTTATGAAATTTAACAAACTACATTGAATTGTAATGTACGTAATACTTAGCTACAGTTATCCCCAGCGTTGTTTTTTTAGTCTATATTCCGAATAAAAGTTAGGTCTACACGATCACCTAATCGTCTGTGTGAAAGTTACGTCTCACCAACCCCCTATTAACTTTTAAACCCGAAAACCAAATTTAACCAAACTTAGTTCACAAAGTATTGTATTTAAGATTATTATACTTTTGCAGTTTTCAATCACGGTGTGTTTTTATCTTTTAAATGGCGGCAATTTCTAAATGTAGCCCACTATTTTGTATCTTGCGAAACAATGATTCGATTTAAACCAAATTTGCGCCATTGATAGTGCATTACATAAACGTAACTTTTAGAAAACGATAATGTTATTAATGCGCTATTTTGGAAGATAGCTCAATTAAATATAATTGAATGTTTTCCATTATAATTCCGGAAACATTGAACTAGTTTACCCAAATTTCGTACGTTGGTAGTAGGTGATGTAAGCATCGAAATAATAAACCTGTAATCTTTTGTTTCGCTATTTTGTGATTTCGTGCAAATTAAAAAATATTTAGCTTATACGCTATATATCTCGGGAACAATTATACAGATTTAAAACAATTTTAGTTCATTGGTATTGCATTATGTGAACATTGAATTTAGGAAACGATAGTAGCATTAATCCCAATTTTGTATTAGAACGCAAATAAAATAAAAAAAATTTCCATTTTATCTCGGGAAAACATTTAGGTGATTTAAAAAAAAACCTACGTTGACAGTTCTTATATTTTTCTTCGGGAACCAATTATCCGATTTTAACCAAATTGTGTACATTGGCAGTGCATGATGTAAGCATTGGATGGTGGTAACGGCCATTTTTTGAGTAAGTGCAACATGAAAAAAAACTTTTATGTTATATCTTGGTAACTACACAATCAATTCCTGTCTAATTGGGCATAGAAGTAAAATACTATTGTAAGTCATCTTCTATTAAGCAATGTTAATATTTTTAAGGACTTATTGTAAAATTGAGGTTATACATATATTTTAGATTTACTTTCAATATCACCCAGAGTGTATTTTCTAATTTATTTTAAACCTGCTACACTGCAATTATCTTTCACAAGCATCAAATGTGTCAAAACATAGTTTTTTTGTATGCCATTTTTTAAGATAGCGTCACATAGAAATTATTTTCAATGTTTAATCTTGGAGAACCATAAACATTTTTCCTACAAATTATGGCACTTATTAATACTGTGGTAGTTAATGAATACTAACCTGATTTTCTAGGTCTATTTATGGCATATAAGCTATATCTACGAAACCAAGAAACACATTTAATCTTTATTTTGTATGCTTGAAATATTTATTACAAAAATAAATTTTGTTNTATCTACGAAACCAAGAAACACATTTAATCTTTATTTTGTATGCTTGAAATATTTATTACAAAAATAAATTTTGTTTACACAGAGCTTGTTTTGTCCGCCATTTTGTAGGATAGTTCCACATGAATATGTAAAGTTTTGTCTTATCTCGGGAAACAAAAAACAATTCACTCCTAATTTGGCTAACCTGCAATACTGCGACTTTGTTTGGCATATAAATTAATAATGTATGTTTTTAAAGAGAGAGCCAAGAGCTTATTTTCAAAATAGTGTCCATATGTACATTTTAGCATAGCCTGCTATAACTACGAAACAAAGTTACAAATTTAAACATAACTTTATATGCTTACAGCCTATATGTAATCATACAACGAGCGAATACATAAACTCAGTTGTTCGACATTTTGGAAGAAAGCACCTCATGAAAAATTAAGTTTTCTTGATTTATCTCAGGAAACTGTTAACTGCTACCACCAAACTCAGACGACAAGGTATGCTTTTGTAGTCCATCAAAATATGTTTCACTTAAGGAGGTGATCACATATTTTCAATATCACAGCAATGTAAATATTTAAGTGAGTATACTACATAGCCCAAACTATTTCAAACGTAACATAATCTATTAAAAACAAAAATGTGCCAATGATCCTAATTGTTCGCTAGATACCACCACATTAGAAAATGAAGCTTTTTGTCATGTGTTGGAGACCAATCAGCCGGTTCCCACCAAACTTTTCACACAAGTAGCGCTGCACAAGGCCATTTTTAAAGTGTGCCTGGAATTATTTACAGTATGGCTACAGTATAAACATTTAGATTAGTTTATAACATTTGTTCAATAATTTGACATGTTTTGGTATCTATTAGAATCATGAGATATGCCTGAACAGAACATGGTATAGGAGGTTTTCTGCAATAGCCCGAACGAGAAACTAAAGCCTACATGTCATATCTCGGGAACCGGCCAAGTTATTTCCCACCACATTCTGCACACAAGTAGAGTTATGGTAGGCCATAAGAAATACATAATTTTAGTATCTCATACACTTGTTTGCAAAATTATGTTAGCCGTATATATATGAAGTTGATAATCGTAGAAAACAAAAACTTTACTCTGATTAATACCAAAGTTGATGTTCCGAATCCTACCTTCAAGATGTAGTTGGTTGCATGTCAGCTTACTGTACGAGGTGTTCTGTTTTTGAGACACAGGTAAGACACGTGTGTATTTGTAATTGTCATACTAGTATTGCGTTTTATTCTGGTTGCATCTCTGACGATATCGCTATCAACGACACGTCAAGACACACCTACCTTCTTACCTATTAATAACAAGATCAAAATTATATGCATCTATGTAAAGTAAAGTTGGTTCATCACTTACATTGATAACATATTGTTTGATTATTGAAATCTCTAAATTATTGCATTTCATATAAATAAAATATAATTTCAAATATATAGGCAATGAAATATACCCGATGGAGATAATAATTGTATCTTATATAACATTTTAAATTTTAAAGTATTACGACGACGAAATGTGTTTTGGATATAATAATAAAGAAAACAAAAAATAGAATTTATATTTAAGTTGTGATAAAAACTTTTCTGTGTATTACGCGTACATTTATAGAGAAAGGGAGTTCTTCACATTAGGTTTGCCTCAAATATACAATCAAAACAATATTATCTAGCGACATAAACTGTAGTTACACATGCTAAAGGGAGTACAAGTGACTTACCAGGGGTGGCGCCACGCAGGGACAAACACGCCTGAAGATCCTCCTCGCCGCCTTCTTTATGTTTCTCCAAACTAGCATCCTGCACATACACATAGGCCATTATTGCACTGAGGGGTTGCCACAAATGTGGCTAAAATAGCACAATCAGAACACATAATAAATACAGGTTACATTTAAAAAAGGATAAACCTTTACGGGAAATGAGATTCCTCTGGCTACATACTTTACTTATTGCCTTAATCTGTCCAATACTAATGATTTATGAATTATTACATACATTTTTGTCAATTTTTTGTCAAATTATTACAATATTTATAAGGATACATTTTTTGTAGTTAATTGTTTAGCTGATTTTGCAAATCTCTATCATAATATTTTTGGAAATTCAAACAATATTAATAATAGTTACTTTTTTTAGTTTCATACATACTTCATATATACTTTTAATGTAAAGTATATTTTAATGGAAGTTTACAAAATAGAGAAAGGTTAAAATGTTATCTAGGTGAATAAGAATTTATTTATTTCTCATTTATGTATTAATTTTACATTATTTTCAGTGTGGTAAGTTAAATTTATAGTAGGTAAAGTAAAGACGCANAGGTAAAATAAAGACGCACTTTCTTTTAAAAATAACATGCTTCGCTGTAAATAAATCTGATGGATATCAAGTGATTTCTTTATATATTGAGGAACCTTACAAATTCAGTGTAATGATAAATAATATTGACACAAGTTATTCTAACTCGTGTATGGTTTTATAAGGAAATTTTGTACAATTATTGCGGAGGAATGAGAATTTTTCACATGTGTAATCCACCAAGAAATTGAAAGAAAAACATATGTATATACATATGTGTTCTCTTTAATTTTTTGTGGCTTCAGTAAAATAAAATTCTGCGTATTGTTAACCAGCTGTAGCGCGTATGTAGTACAAAAGTGTAAAATGAGCCAATATTAAGTAATCATTAAATTTATGTGTATTTATATATGCACCCATAAAACCATGTATAGAATAGCTGTAAAAAAGTGTCAATGTATGATGCAGTGCAGATGCACTTTCTGAAAACAGTATTACACCTTCCACTATATGTACCGTTAGACGTCTGAAATGCACTTCTCTGTTTCCACACACAATTATTGCTGAATACCTATAACAGTTACCGTTTCTTTATCATACACTCTTGTAATGTATTAATATCCGGTATCATTCCCCGTGTTAGTGGAAAGCTATGAAGATTATTTTATAAGAACAAATTATGCCGAAGTCAAAAATTATTAAATACACTCTCATAAAACAAGTTATATTTCACTTGACAAACATAAACATTAATATAAATACAAATGCTTAAAAATTGCAGCGATTCCACTAATTATGTGTTGTTTTATATAGAAAGAAGCTATTTTTTTAGGTTAGTACTATAAGTGTATTTTTCAAGTTAACTTGATTTGAAGCACGTGGTATAGTTGAAATGTCAAAACCGTTTATGTTAAATATGTCACGTATAACGATGTTTAGTGTCCGTATAATTTCAACTAGTGATGCGAGAGTAGAGATATTAAGCAACGCCTAGGAGTTAGTGTCTTTAGCAGCGACTAAGTGGGGTAACTTGGAAAGGAAAGATCGCAGAATGAAAGAGGAGGGGGAGCAGGAGTGGTGTGTGAAACTCAGTATCCAGAGGCAACGTCCGCCATGTATACTAAATGAAAATATCAGGAGTGACTCAATCGAAAATCCACCAACATTCCCTACATTATAAAGGGACTTCCCCGACTGTAAACCACAGTGATAACGGCTTATAGAGCGTTAGTTAACTCTCCTTCCGGTGCCCGCACATTGATCTTCACACCGAAAATACATGGTTTCAGTAAAGGCGAGGCTAACATCAGGTAAAACAAATGTGTCGAAACGACAAGATAGGTAACGTTGCCTTCAAACAATAACGAGGTGCACTTTTATTATATATATTTAATTCATGTCGTACCTAAACTGACTATATCAAAGTTGTTTTCAATTAAAATCAACAACGAGAAAACGCGAAATGAATATCTTATGCCAAGCTTTTGAATGTGTTCGTGTTTTGAAAAAAAAAGAAAACCATAACACATTGAGCACTGTTTATAAAAAGGCTTACGAATATCTTACAATTTCTTGATGCCACATTTAAATAGTTCTTACAAATATCTAAGCGGTATTAAAAAGANATGAATAGTTCTTACAAATACCTAAGCGGTATTAAAAAGATTTTGAAAAATACCAAAAAAACATTTTTCTTACACTTTTGACTTATATGCAGAACAAAACAGGTTTCTATTTAAAAATAAAATAATTTTTTTTTTTTACATTTGCAAATATTCTTAATGACGATTTATTGGCGTACAGATAGAGAATTTATGTTAACTAGGTTGTTGGTTACGAGAAAATTATACATATTTATTGCCACTTGTTAACTCGGACTGTGATATATACAGCGTTGCGTAACAGAACACGTGCACAGGACATTAGTCTAAACTGACAGAGCGGACACTGTCACTTGTCATGCGATATCTCATGTCCTCGTGCTACTGCTTTCCTATCTTTGCAGACGTTTGAAAGAAAGGTGGTGCATGGAAGGAGCCAGAAAGCCTGAGTAATCTACAGTTGCTCATCTCCGAAACTGTGGCACAGAGTGAGTACTTAATATTACAGAGGTGAAACAACCACTTGAATGGAAATTACACACTGACCAGCAACATGTTAGAACGCAGTTTGCCAATCAGAGTATGTCAACCCACAACCCAGTCAGCTGCCAACCAATAGGAACTCGTCGCAGCGCTCAGTAGCCAATCAGACCGATCTATATTTCAAGAGCCTAGAGCAGCCTAGTAGAGAATGTGTACGCCGACTACAAAAAAAACAACATGAATCTTCGTCTCAGTGCACTTATCTACTGTGTGTTGGTAGCAGGTTACTACACATATGTGCAGGAAGTTAGCTCAGATATGCAGTCATGTAGGAAGGCACACTTTGTGTTTTCATTCCATTGTTTCACTTGCAGAGGTTTAATATAATGTCAGTCTACTAACCTTCAATACAAACATCTAGATTGTCAGACAAAACATTTACAACAAATCTAATCCACATCGAGAGACAATCAAATAACGGTATTTTAAATGTATAATGTTATCGGGGTATCAGGTTTTTTTAAATTTTCCCTGCTTTTAATAAAAAATGTCTACAAAATAACTGATTTAATCATAAAATGAAAATAAACCTGTCAGCAATATAAATACGATGTTGACATAAATTACAACATTTTTTTTATTTCTCTGTAAGAGTTACTTGCGTCCTGTATCATTCGAATTGGTATTAGTTGCTAGTTCACTTGCTCCAAAATTCCACATAGGTTAGCTAGAGTACCATTTCATAGATTACCAATCGCAGTTATTTTCTGGTTTATCTGGAGACTTTGCTGCCCCGTTTTGTGCAGGAAAGTTATTCCGTGCTTTTGTGTCTGAAGGACGCGGGAATCATGTAGGTATTAGCTTACAACTGAACTAACTACTATTTTAGGCTCGTCCATAATGTGAACCTTAATCTTAAAAGTTAAAGTCAATTACAAAAATTTAAAATAGGAACATTTCGTAAGGAGTTGTGTATAATTATTCCAACGTGTGATTGTGCAGCACGTTATTATAACAAATGATAAGTTTGAGCAGTATGGACGATTGTGTTTGGTTGTGAAATTGCTTTTAATGAAGATGTACTCGAGTAAATCTGACGTAATGAAGTAAAATATTACTTACTTTATTTCTTGCGAAGTTCCGCTGAATGAAGATGTTTAGAGTTTGCAGGAGAGAACTCTTGGCTTTTCAAATCAATCGAGTTTCGCTGCCTAGTAACAACAGTCGGCAGCTCAATTGTTAAGGCATTTTGTTTATAAACCATGGACACAATTACTGAAACAACTTATTACGGCAAGGAATTCTTATTTCCAAAATATTTCTAAAACACGTTTCAATTTTTTTTGGGACATTTGCCAGATTTCTTAAAAATATCTGATTAAGAAAGTGGGTTTTTTCAAGATACAGAAAATTTTCAGTTAACGCACATTCAAACACTTTGTTTCAAGCTCAACTTTTTTGTCATATACGCAAATTTTACTTTTTTTCGGTATCCTGTAATTAAACTTTCTGGTACGGTACCTAAAATACATCGAAGGGCGGACAATTGAAACTATTTAAATTACTGTTTAAAAATTTTTAAAAGTTAACTTACAGAAATTATTATTATATACGATCCTATTATATAGGCGGAACAGTCAAATTACCTAATTCTACATGCGATAACGACATAGCTTTGTAAAATTTGTTCAGTGATCGGACACAGAAAGTCAACATTAAACATACACATATATTAAGAATAATTTATTATTCACATTTCAGTTTCACATATAAGGCTAACTTTCGAAAATGTATAAAAACTAAGTTTTTTGCCACATGGAACTTAAAGCACTTAAACTAACGGAGAGCACCATTACCCAATTATGGTACTAAATAAAACATTCATAAATATCGCTTGTAAAGAGATTTTTGATTAAGGAATTGCCAGATAATATACTTAAATCGAAATAACTGCAGTGGTATGACTGGATGAATTATAAAAAAGGTATTTTAAACATTTTAAAATGTATAATACATTAATTTTAACCAGTTGGGGGTCGTTCATTACTAAATAAATATAAACAAAGTAAATAAAGTATATAATAATTTGAAAGTAAATATTAAAATTAATTTTCGCTGCAACAATTTCATAGTAACGCCCTTATTAAACGCTATTATGGTATGCAATTGGCCATGAATGTCGTTAATAAGGATGAAATAGGATAAATAATTTATTGGTAAAAACAGTCACAGAATGCAAAATCTCTAGTTTATCTGCAAATCAGTCTGGTCAAATTGAATGCCGTGAGTCTTAAACTGTACTCCTCTCATTCCTCTGTGCCAAAAGGAAAAAACATTATGAAGTCTGTCAACGTCAAACGGTTTTAATTAAGCGAGTGACATTCCGTAATAGCGATTTCTGGTTAACCTTATCTACCGGACTAATCGAGAATATCATGTAATTGTCATAAGATTACATTATAATATTTGCCAGCTGCTTATAATTTGAAATTTTAATTTTACTATTGAAAGCCCTTTGTAACCATTTATTAATTATTTGATCACGTTTATTAATGATTAACATATGTTAATATAAGGAATATAAATATAATGTTTAATGATTTAATTTCAGTATTGGTGAATCAAAATTAAATTTAAATTCAAAAGAAATAATAATATGGTTTGACATCAAATTCTCCGTTACATAAGCACTGTATTTATATATGAATATTTATTAATATGTTGGAAGCATTAGTTTCCATAACATTTCCATGAGATAAATTCTAGATAACTGTGGTATACAGTTGGGGTCGAAAAAAAATTATTATAATGAAGGAAAATATATAACCCACGTTGCCTTTGTTCTCCATTTCCAGCAACTAAATCTCCATATAAAATTTTATTGCCAAGTGATAAATAATGAAAAATAAATCTCAAAGTGAATTTCTTAAAAGGCAAAACACTTAAATGCGAAGTAATAATATAATGTAAATAATTTTTTTATAACTGTTCAGGGACGATTCTAGCTTTCAATACATTGTTTGTAAATTGGATTGTATTTGCTTTGCAATCAGATATTTCAATAACACGATTCATATAACAAAAAATTACATGATTGTGGTCTCGTGGGGTGTGCGCTTATGAGCGCTGCCTACAATGAGTTTAAATAGAAATAAATTTAAATAAGGTCAATCTTAATGCAGTTCTTTAAAGACAATTATTTAGAAAATGAATTATTCTACGCGATATTTTTTGTTGAGAACTGGCAAACACTATCACCGCCCTCCCCCTGTTCCAACACCATCTCCACCATCCCCAACCCCCCTTCCCCTTCATAACCCCAACGCTGCTAGTACAACGTGATATACTGCAGCACACGAGCGATGAATACTGAACTTTAACTGTGGTACACAAGAACTATAAGGCACGTAGACTTCAAGTTAACCTCTAGATAATGAAGGCCTCGCCCCTTGTGCACGTACAACACCTCGCCTGGTGCTACGTGTGTTTCACAGTCGACGACATACAACCGGCGAAACAGATGGACCTGAGATTTAAATAAGAAGGCCTAAACGTGTCTTTCACTCGACATATCCGCCTGGCAGTCCCATTCTCTAACACCACTCGGAGCCAAGGTTACCAACCTTGTTCTCTCTAAACCTAGAGCCTGGCTTTGTGCAGTGACCAGGCTGCTCGCCCCCTACCACGATGTACGTGGTTCAATTCCTGATGGGCCGCACCTGATGTGCATACGCGATAAACATGAAGGAGTTTGTCGTTGGTCGACAAGTTTTCGCTTTGTACTTCCTATTCTCCCACAGTTACATTTCGTTGTAATTCTGGAAAAATGTTCCACACTATCCGCTGTCTGCCGAACACGCGTCAATTCTTGGTATTTGGATTCCTTAAGGTCTCAACAACTCTCTGTGCCTGAACGTGCGCTTGCTTAACCTACTAAATCCGCTCCATGATTTTGCTGGAAAGATGGGGGAGGGGAATACAATAATAATAGCCAGTGCATGGCATTTCTATACATAATATTTCCAACACATTACCGGCCATGGTATGCTTCAATTACTGCACATTTTAATGCAGGATCAAGCTGTGAACAATTGTAATAGCTCTAAGACGGTGATTTATAAATGCTTGGTGGACAAGACTCTCTTCTTTAATTCTGTTTATTATTATATAAAATTAGTAATTTCCCAATAGAAGTTAAATTTAAAAATACACATTATTCACGTCACTGGCTGAATACATTCTCGAATATATAATGTAAAAATTAACCATAATTGATAACAATTTAATGTTTGGCAAGGTATTATGCCCATTCAATTCCAATGATCAGATAATTGTGTTTATCTCTCTTTATGATATTTACATTAAAGTCCCTGCTAAACAATAAATCCACAAACAAAGATCCATCATACACCCTCAGCTGAAAACGCACCCATGCATACACACGTACAGAACACATACTTCAAAACTCCAAACTCATTCCCAAGCCAGATATAAGCTGATTTTGGTAATTCTAAAGAAAATGGATTGAAAAGACCGTCTTACAAATGCGAACAAAGAGGAACCCGAAACGTATTTACAAAAAAGAAAACGGTCGAAGCGAAACAAACCTAACGCTCCCAATTAGCGTTCTGTCCCTTTCGTCCAATCAAAGGCGAGGAGTCAGAAATCCTCCTGTTAATGATTATTGCACACAGATTCCAGGCAGGTGCAGGACTGAAACCCCAATGAGCTAAAATACACTCCAGTAACTAAGCCTCCCAGAAAACGCATCGAGTAAGTATTCGTATGCTCTGCTTAATACTTGTGGCCCCATTAAGGTTGTATATAACCAGCGGGTAAAATAGAAGTCCAAGGCTCGTGGGCACGCAGTTTGAAACACATAGATTCCCGTATGCCTTCCGGTGGATGAAACCATGTATGCATGGATTCTCTGAACAATACCTGACTAGAATGAGATGCGGTAATCAAACTGAAGTTTTACACTGTTAATTTCAGGAAGAAAGAATTTATCCAACATACTTTATAAGATAAATGTAAGAGAGGTGATGCGAGCACCCTCATATTTTATAAATGCAATATACAGGCGCATTATTAGAATATACCACGTGCCCTGTTCTTGCAAGAAGGCACCCAAATACTTTCTTATGTATGATGAGGGACGGTATGACGCTTGGAAAAGAAATTAAACAGAAAATCATGAAACTACAGAGAGGGAAGGTTTTAATGCTTTTATAATAAAATCTTCGCCGGATGGCAAGTTTGGATATTTACTTCAAAATCCCATGTAATTCCAGGTTGTGTGTTCACTTCAAGATGTTCCCTCTTCTCATTCCTTATTTAATTGTGTTCTTTCAAACTGTATTTTAAATATGTTTAGCNATTATTCTTCGAGTTAATGCATATTTATTTTATTCATTGTTTTATAAATCTTACCTGTTATGATGTTTATGGTCTCTGCAAATTTGTAAAGCTAAGTGATGGTTTCCTAACTTTCGAAAATAGAACTATTTTATTTTCATTTACAAACTACCTACTTGAAAGGCAAGTATTCGTCGTCTTGTATGTACGAAATGTACATCTAGAATGTATGGCTTAGTTATTATTTGGACAGCGAAGAGCGAATATCGTTTCTACCAAAGTTGGAACATTCTAGAACATCGCCTATGCTGTTACTGCGAGAAGAAAATTTAAAATTAGCTATGTTCGACGACGTGAGGTGGATTGTATCCAAATAACCGAGTGAGCTATTTTCACTTGTGACAAGTGTAAATCGTAGTTTGTCGACGAAGTGACATCTTGAAAATACGTCTTGCAATATGTTATTGTAAATGTCTCCCTTTACTGCCTCATAAGCAATATGTACCAGAATTGCATAATTGGAGTTTTGCTGTGACGGTATCTGATGCTGTGTGCACTGGAGAACTTACTAATATGATAAATTCCGCTGTGAATGCTGTGAGCAGTTAGTTGGTTCCGTCAAGACATCAGTGTAACTACAGCGATGAGACATTCGCCAATACAAATATATATTTCGCAAAGTGTTCGAATGCAAGGAACCTACAGATAGGTGATTATAATGTCTCTGAGGGGCATAAATGACCCTCGTTATTCCCGAAGATAAAATCTGTGATGCTGCAACATCCATTATTGTTGGTAGAATTGACAACGTTAATATCGTTTCGTTTATGTCTATGACGTGTATGATGCTGCACTTGTCAACTCATCAATAGGTACAGAAACACCTGCGCCGTTGTCTCCCATGGTGCATCACTAAGTACACAATATTTCATGCGTGTGGGTATATAGGCAGCGCGGTTCATAGTAAGGAACTTAGTTTGGCAGTGGCTGGTGTGAAGAGGAGGTCGACTCAGCACGTCACAGCAACAGTCATATTTGTTATGGAGACGATGGTTCTGGGTCCAGCAACAGTAGCGCTATCGTCTGAGATTTCTACAGCGCCATCGACTAGTTCACGTGTCACATATTCACCATTTTAGATGTAGTCGACTGAATAATCGGATGAGATGTCATCACCATTTGTTATTTAAACCACACCAACTGTTTCTTCAGCTATACCATCCAGTTATTAGACTGGAACATCGGCTGTATCACTTTCGCCAGAGAAAACTAATTTTTGCAGCTATTGCAATATATATTCGCACCTATACATGGCAACGTTGGCATGCATTTCATCGGTATAAGAGCATTCCAAACGCATTAAGTATCTGTGCTTACGGATTTAGTCGTTGTTCTACCCTAACGATACTTTCTGCAAGCCTGTAAGGTCATACCACGTTAAACTAAATGCCTCATAGATGATTGGGAGTTAATTCTGCAAGAGAGAGATCCTGCACACTCCAAAGTCGGTGTCATGGACGATTATAACGTAATTTCAATCATATGGCCAGGTGTCGTGTTTTGTGAAATAGAACTGTAGGCGATGTGTATTGCGATGCAAACTTTACATGGAGAAGCATATCAAATTGGTTTTTCCTTTAGATCTTGTGTACTAATATAAATGTAGTAAATACACTTGCTTATTTTATTTCCTTTTTAAATCTAACCTCGTTACCACCATATCATATGCCAAAACATTTTCTTTAAATAAAGGCTGTAATGCAAATACAAAAAAAAATTATATATAATTACTCACCACTGTGTCTATAAAAGGTGGTTCTTATTGATGAGTACATGGATACACAAGACAGAATATTATGTTCGGGAAATTAATTTCACGAGTCTGACGAAAAAAAAGGCATCAATCATAGATGCCGTGGAGTCCCGTGTTTGTGTAAATCTGTAAACTGACGTGGTTGGCTGAAAAATCTTTCCAAATTTAAAAAAAGGATTCCAAAATTAAACATGACTTTGAAAATTTGAACGTAATCGTATTTTTATTTAATACTCATATACAACTGAATAATATGAGTTCTATAATATGTTGCGTGATATACGTTTTTATGAAGGTTTTTAAAGGAAACGGCGATTCATTTAATGAAACCATTTCATTTACTATACTTATTTCATAAAAATAATATTGTATTGTGAGATGTTCAGGAAACTAATCAATAATCGTGTTTGTTGATATATCCTGAGCCAGAAATGGATTTGATATAAGAGAATAAGAATCTATAAAGATGACGCAAGAGAGGTCATATACTTCACTTTTGCTTAGGCGTGGAAATATAAAGTTGCCCAAAAATGTTTGTGTAGGCCAAAGTCAGTCGGTCCGTTGATTTTAACTGAGTGCCCAATCAGTACCTGAGAGGAACAGTCTCAAACTATTGAATCACTGGCATCAAATGTCACTGTCTACACAGCACTCCGGGTAAATACAGTCCGCTAGGCATTCTTCAGGTGCAAGTACACACTCATTCCTCCAGCTGCCCTGTCATGTACCGTTATTCATCAATACATATGGCCTCTCACTATGCTCCACTTTGGGCGTTGTTTGCATCTCTCCAGACGTTCGACTTCCGGCATTGATGCGTGTGAATAGTGAGCTCTCGGCCCGTACATGGTGGTCAAATCCTTAAGGAAAGTTCCATCACTATCCATTTAGGAAATTTACCTGGGCTGCGATATCGTTCCTTGAAATGCATGAGCGACGACTTGTTTGCACAACACAATACAGCATTCAGCTGTCTCATTTAGTTAATTTCTCCGGCCTGTCAGTGTAAAGTCTGAGCCAGAGTCTCTATGACGTTACCACTTGACGGATACATTGCAGTGAAAAGTGGACCGATCGCATATAAATGCTGACGAAATTACCTCACGTTTTATTAGAGTTTATAAGCCCCTAATTTCAGGCTCATTTTGAATGGATGGAATAATTTCCGTTGATCATTATAATTTATACATGTCGTTCGTATATTTGAGAATTTTCTAATACACAGTTTTATTGGTAATTTTAAGAATGAGCAAAGAAGTATCATGTATATTTTGGCCATATCTATAAATAAACACAAGCCAGGTTATACCGCACCTTTTATTTTAAAAATATATGCAGCCAGCTTAGATATCGCGGTGTAAGGTACATCTTCCGCAATCGCTTATTACACACATGTGCGTAAACTATAACCTGTTACACACGGTACACTTTCTTCTACAAGATGGTGATAACCTTTTTTGTTCAAGTCGGCTTGCATCGTGTGACTAACTAACTTGTTTGCAAATGGCTTACATGCAAGGACATGCGTGCAGCTAGAGCAATTTAGAGACTGTTATATTTTTCGTTCACCTTCTTTTGAAAGTAGTTTGTTAATATGTCCATTTTATGCGTTGATGTAGTTCCCTTTTATTTGTTTATACTAAAAATTTTAATTTGAGAGGATAAAACAGATTTTTATTCTGTATTAGTGATTGGTTAAGTTTATAAATGTTTGTGTATTGTGGTGGAAATGAACGACTGGCATGGTGCAACCTTCAAGTATTAGCACTGTGAGTACAGTATGTATATGGGTCTTGAATACAAGAGAGTGTTTACCTTCTTGTTCACAAAAGATATCCGTCTCTATCAGGCTGTAAATTCAACTCCAATGGCCAGTTCATTATGAATCAATATCCGTACGGGTTTCAAGATTGAGACCCGTTACAAAACTAGTACGCTTAAACTTATTGTACCAAGGTTAATTTAAAACACTGCTAATAGAAGAATATATTACTGAACACTATGTACCCTCCCCTTGACAATTTCAGTATAATTATTTCGCCATCTTATAGTCCAAGGTATTTTTAGTTAAAAACAAATTTCTCGAGAGTCATAACGTGTGATGTATAAGACTTATAACAATAACGAGGCTTACATTTACCGTATTATATATTAACGCCTAGTCTAACTTAAAAATAAGCTCGTTTTGAAATAATGGCACAAATGAGGACACTTCAATTTTTTACGAAATTAGTTAAATTTTGTTCCAATATTTTACCACATTATAACTTTCATAAATGTTTTGACATTTCGAGGCTTGTACATTACATCACACACGTATACATTACAGGCCAGTCTTTTGCAAGTTATTGTATCTCATAGATTGCCCTAACAAAAAATCGGTACCTTTAAAGTATTTTAGAATATAACCAAATTGAACAACTTTTTATGAGTTGGTTTTTATGCACAAACCGTCAAATGTTTAGTGTCTTCAGTAGTGCATATTAAATTTTCCTTGATACTCTTTAACATTGTCTTGAATTTTGTTGTCCTCCTGTACATTAACTTGTACTTGTATAGATTTTCTGATAAAACATTGTGGTTTATAAGGAAATAATAACTGAAGATACTTTCCATGTACACAATGACTTTATAAGAAAGTCATTGGGCAATATTTTTATGAAACAATTGATCTGAAAATATTAATTTATTATTATCAATAGCTTTTAGGTTGTTGAGTGTAATACGAGTTGTTGATGTAATTGTCGGTTTTTTTCGAGCTGTTGTGCAATTTTTCTTGTAATATATCGATTACAGCTATAATTACAAATATTTTTAACAGCTTCGTACAAGTAAGTTTTGATCTCAATATGAATAAAATTTTTGCATAATATCAATATAGTATTAGGCACAGTGTACCATACTGTGAGAAAAACGCAGCAAAGATTTATAGTTTAAAAAAAATCGTACTGACTGACGATGCGTTTAATATGATGAAAGTAGTTCCACGTGAAACATTGTTTGTCGGATACAAAACTTCAATTTGTGATGAAATATTAATGTATTTTGGTAAGAAAGAAGCTATGCAAAATTATGCTGTCAAATAACAAGACACCAGTACATGATGTAATTTAATAAACTTTACCAAAACATCTGCATAGCACATATTACAACGTATTAGATTTATTCGTACCGTAAATAAATAATTCGCGTTCACGTTTTCCAAGCGCGTCTAACTTTATTTGGATGTGCACTAAAAATATAAAAAATAGATTCAAATATCAGGTGGGAAATTTGTTTTTGTGACGAAATCCCATTCAGCAATAATACAACTGTAGATCACGACAATAAGTTTAACTGTAGTGTATATCATCCACGCTGAACACGTGATAAGAAGAAAAGGAATGTCTGTGTTTTATGTGGGTTTTTTGGTTTGCAATATTACCTACTGCAGTTCATAGAATGAATTGGCACGATACATAAGTGACTTTGGGTTTCTCCAACATGTGCACTTTGTAGAGTATTTCCAATTGTGATGTGATAACTGAGCAATGGAAACCCCCCACGCCGCCCCGTTGACGCAAGGAAACACTTGCACAGGATATTTATGTAGATAGGCCGAGCGGGCACAATCAACTGGTCTCTGTGATCACATGACCGCATTTCTTTATTATAATACGTTTGGATGAAACTGTAACGAGTTAGGAGTCGGAAAGCCTGAATCATCTAATTCATAAGCTATAGTATGTGCTTTTATGTTGTAGGAGAAATGTGAAGCCCTCATGACATTTTTTTGTACTAAATGTTCTTATAAAGCCTGCATGTCTAACTTTTTATACTAAAACTGTGGTTTCGAAAACTATAAATTTCCAAATAAAAGTTTTAAATGCTACCGATAAGCAAAATAGAAGGAGTACTTCAATACAGTTATCAGTTATTACTACAGTTATCGCTGACTCTATATTCTCAACACCTGCAGATAATTTGGCAATAAAATAAAGTTAATTTCTTACATGACAAGGAGTTTGAAACCAAATATCCTTAACATTAAATTTCGTGACAGATGTTCCATTCTCCGGTTAAATTATTCCGGTATCTTATTGATGTCACGTTTTCCTGTTTTACATTCAGAGCCAAACGTAAATTTATTACACTCTTCCATATTATTTACCTCATATGGTAAGTTGTTTAAGCGGCTGGGTTTACTTCCGAGTTATGTCGGTACGATATGTAGGGGATGCTAATTCATATAGTCCGTCAAATGTGTATATTCTCAAATAATAAAAATTTAAAAGGTTTTAAAGAGTTAAGCCTTTGTGTAACTGGGGGCCGCAGTGATCCAGCTTCTTTTTTTCGTGAGTGAAGTTTGTTTGAGGTTTGTCTTGAATTAAGCCACTTACATATAAATAAAAACAAAACACAGATACATGACTTGTCCGTAATGTGAACCTGAAACCTGGGAGATCAAACTGGTGTAGGTACAGTTCAAGTTGTTTACTATCGTAGAGAAGGCGTGATTGCGCAACACAAAATTATACCGAGAGCTTCGCTTGAAAACACAAAAACAATATTTATAAATGGGATACTAATAACATTTATACTAACGATTACGAGCACAAATAAATTTTAGGAGGCAAAGGAAAATATAACTTACTTTTTCTTATCACGATGTTCCAAGGAATACATCTTAAGTTCGGAGAAGCACAAAACCATTCACAAATCTAACGCACTTCGTTGCCTGGTAACAACTTCTTTAAACTCAATAATATACGCAATTTGTTTGACAGATATTATAACTTATTTTTGCGATGATTATTCTGTCTGCCAAATAGTTTCCTCTAAATATGATTCAATGGGTGTCATTATTTTCATAAAATTTCTTCAACGATATTTCTTATTTCGATTAGTAGTCACAATGATGTGAAAATTTAAATATTTCGACTTTTACTTTCTTACTTCTTACGACCAGCGTAAAAGTCCGGCACGATTCCCACATGAAAAACCCGGGAGTGACCCCGCCGGAAATCGAACCCGGTTCGTCAAGGTGGCAAGCAAGTAGTTTAACCACTAAACCAACGCGGCTCCGCCTAATTTTAGTCTGTTAGTGTTTTCTTCTGACTCTTTAAATGAAATCTTTAAAAAATTACTACACAAATAACGTGCTTGGTTATTTCTCTAATATGTCTTGTATCACAAGCGTTTTATACTTTTGAGAACAATAACGTATTGTAAGTTTTGTCAAATTGAAATTAAACTATTAATTTATTTATCAAATATTATATAATATTTGGAAATTATATAAATAAAACGGTGAGAAAATATGTGTGTTGGTAAAACTTAGTAATAAATAGTTCTCACGCACACTATTACAATGAGGGGGCACGAATACGGTGAATGGTCATTTTTATGTAATTTTCTATACTGCATCTTACATTATTACTTATATGCTTAGACAAACGCAACGAGATCTCAGATAACTACTATATTTCGAGGAAACTGACTCCAAATACCAGGGGAAATTTCATTGGGGCTTTCTTTGCCCGTTTCACAGGTTGATTTATCCTGAGTGCTGTTTAGGGACGAAGGTGTATCTGAACGAGGGTCTGCCATGTTTACAAGTTAAGTATTTCCACGTAATGGGGCTGGTTCGTAATTCACTTATAATGCTCAATATTTTATTGAGAGTGGATCAAGAGCTGCAAAGTGCCTCTATCGGAACACACGCAATTTAACCGTAAATGTTTGGAACGCTTTTTATAGCGATCACTCTAGCCTAGCAATAGTAACATATATAGTCTCCATGCTCCTCTGAATATGAAAATGTTCATAGTATCGTGCTTTCTTAAGTTAAATTATGTCTCAAGTTTGTTCAAAAGGCACGAACTTAGCTTGATTTCAGTGGCTGGGCAAGCCAGTTATTTCCTTAAGCGGATATTCCTCCGTAGTTAATTGTGGTGTTTTTGAAGGACATTTGATATTCATGACACCTAGGTAATCAGATGCATCCTCGTGTATTCAAGCGAGTTGAGTCATATGTTCTAATACATGTCACGTATCGACGTATTATTTATAAGCTTAGGCACCACCCACTTAATTAATTTATTCTTTCATTTCCTGATAATTATATTACTTGTGAAATAAAGTTAAAAAAAATTTATAGGAGTTAACTCTTCGGTTTTCTCTGCAGTGCAAATGTGAATTCGGAACTGTCAACGTAAAATTGTGTAAACCAAACCGTAGCACATACTTTAAAATACTGCTAGGTTCCTGCATTTTCACAACTACAAAATAACACGTAGAAAATAAAGTAAAATAAATGAAAAAATAACCCGTAAAATGCAAATTTTTTACTGTCAGGAATTCACAATAATTTTTCTGAAACTGAAGTTATGGCATAGCCGAATAATTTGGGAATGACAAATGAAGTCGCGCCTCGATCTAAATATAACTAAGAATGTCGAGCCAAACATTTTATACTCATTCAATTAATATATTTTCGTCTGCACTGACTACATACAAGTATTTCTGCAAGCATTCAATTCATTAGTTTAGAGTGTGATTCCTCCCGCAGAATTTTTTTTTCAGTGATAATATGACTTAACGCCTTGGGAGCGTCTGAGAGTGCACTAACATTTCTGTAGTAATCTGCTGACGTCACCAGACTGATGTACAGTGTGTAGGTGGCTCAGGGAAGGGTGCTGAGAACTTTGTATGTTTTGCCTGCAGCCAATACTCAAGAGAATGAAAGTATTACATACAGCATATAAATGTTTGCTCTGTTTACTTTGCAGACATTTCCCACACACTATCGCTACGGAAATACTGACAACATTAGGGTGAAATTCGGTTAGCATAAAACCGAATGTAAAACTGAGCACGCCACGGTAAGGAAAAAAACATTTTAAAATGGGAAATTGGTGCAATACGATAAAATGGCGCGTTACACAGTGTGGTCTATGTAATATAAGAAAGAAAAGCCCTCTGAATCACATTTGAATTTTTTCTGTGACTATTCAGCACATTAGAGTCTACTTCTCCATAAAAAATAGGAATAGTTGGGCATATGTTGGTATCCGTGGGAGGAGGTGTAGGATTGAACTTGTGCTCCTACACAATATAATCTATTCCTGGTTTCTTCACTATTTAAATCCAACCTTTGAATAAACTCCCTAAGTATCACGTGTTTGGTTGTTTCCTAAGTATTTCATGTATCACAAGCGTCTTATTCTTCTGTTAACCTTAATATAACTAATGAATATATACATAAATAAAATAGGTGTGTTGGTAATGGCTGGCAATAAATAGTTCTTACTAATAATATTATCACACTGAGTGCGCACGAATACAGTGCGTTGGCGCTCTGGTGTCACTTTCTTAGATTTGTTTGCATGAGGTGGAGGAATATCCTGAAAGTATAATTTTTGCAGAGTTTCAGAAAAGTCGAAAGTAACCATGGATGGACTGTACCTGTGATATCACGGCGGTGTTCATCAAATTATGTAAAGAAAATATACACACATGCCTTACCTGGTACTCGAACACAGAACTCCTCGTACCGTAAACTGGTGTGCAAACAACTACATTAAGTAGGTAGCATTCGGAATACCAACTTCCATAGTAATCAGTCTAAGACTAGGATTATCAACTTTATATATTTACAGGGACATAATGATGAAAACGAGTGTGTGAATCACTAAAACCATGCAATAGCTTTCCGTATTACTACTTGTGTGCAGAGTTAGGTGGAAGCCACTTGACCGGTTCCCTAGGCATGGCATAAAATCTTTATTTTCTCATTTGGTGCTATCGTACAAAACATCCTAAAACAGGCTCTATATATCCATATCTGATACTTCACAGACACGCGTAGCCGCACAGGAGTGTTGGCCAAGCCAGGTGGCACAGTGGCACCACACTGGACTTGCATTCTAGAGAGCCGAAGTTCGATTCCCTCTGCTGACACTCTGATTTCCACTTTTCATGGGTTTCCAAAATTTCTCGAGGTTATTGCTGGGATGTTTGGTACCACTTGTGGGTACAATTAGTATATTAACATTTTGTATCTATTCGGGTAGTTATAATGTTTACTGTTTGTTTACGTATTCAATTAATTAAATAAAAGTTTGCCTCCTGCTCGAATATTGAATAAACTCAATATATCCATCACATAGAACCTATCGGTAGCGTGTCGGAAATTTGTCATCCCGTTACTGACACTGCCGACAACTGTAAGATATATGCATGGAGATAGCAATATGTCAATGGAAGACAGTTTTTTTTAGACAGAATGTTAGCCATTTGGTAACGAGAATTGCCCAGTTTTTAAAGATAATAATATATCGACATTACACTAATTACGTCTTCGTGATAATCCACAACAAACTAATCACCTACATCTTAAAGATTTTTCTGGACCGATTCCGACTTAGCATTTCGCCCAGTATCGTTTTAAAGACAAAACTTATTTTAACAGGAAATATGTTTGTGTGATGTCTTCTTGCCCTTCTACCCATCGGCAAGTGGGGAGAATATGTAAAAGAACAGCTATCTCTGTGGCATGATGTTTGTTAAGACGTATTCTTAAAAACAATGAGTATTGTATATGAAAACGGAACGAAATGACACTCTTTATGTCAACCTGATAACACGCAGCAACATAATCACTGTCATCTTAAAAATATATTCTTTCTTGATTCCGACTCAGTATGTTTGCCTTATCAGTTAGCTTATTTACCTCTAATTGATTCCCCCAGAACAGTTTAAAAGAAAAGACTCTTTAAAACAATAAAGATGTTTGTCTGATATATTTTTACCATGCAAATTATCTCAAGTATTGAGGATATGCAAGAAGATAGCTAGCTGTCAATGACATGGCGTCTGTTTTGAGACAGATTGTAAGCCGCCCGGGTGAGAATAATGGCTCTGTCTGTATTTTGTGATAATATATGGGTACCACCGAAATTATCCAAAAAACAATTAATATCTAGATATTAATTTTACTTCCACATTCATTATCTCACAGCAAAGTTATAAATATCTTATACATATCATATTCGGGAAAGAAATGCCCAAATAAAATTGTATGAAACACTATATAATAAAATCCAACATATATCCACACATTATCTCAGTGATGGCATTTGTAAATTACTAAGTATGTTAAATGATAAACGAATATATTAAATGTACCTATAAACGCACATAACAAACAATGTTTAATATATACAAATGCAATGGATTCATATTGATTTACTTCAATGTAGTGTTTTCCAAAAAAAAAATGTATTATTTGAATGTGTAACATGAATATGAAGGTAATTTTTATAAGGGAAATGAAGCGCCGTATATCGTATATGGCCTACATAAAANCAACATATATCCACACATTATCTCAGTGATGGCATTTGTAAATTACTAAGTGTGTTAAATGATAAACGAATATATAAAAGGACCTATAAACGCACATAACAAACAATGTTTAATATATACAAATGCAATGGATTCATATTGATTTACTTGAATGTAGTGTTTTCCAAAAAAAAATGTATTATTTTAATGTGTAACATGAATATGAAGGTAATTTTTATAAGGGAAATGAAGCGCCGTATATCGTATATGGCCTACATAAAATATTTATGTACGTAGCTGTTTGGTTTCCTATCATGTTTTATATATACTTACATATATTTTGTAAGTGTCATGTAAATTATTCTCACAATTTAGTAAAGTGGTAGTACAGTCATTGCTGACTCTGTAGCACCCCATATCGCAGGAGGCTGCTACATTTGTACAATATATATGAAAAAGAGAGCTCATAGTGAAATTGGTAGATTACATATCTATATTTAAGTCTACTGATACGAAAGATTATTCGAGATACCTTAAATTGTGTATTTCCTGTGAATCTTCTTGGAAAGTGAAGAACTTGTTCATCTTGATGACATTGGCTTAGCTTCAGGTCTTATGTTTTAACATTAGGCCTGTATTGTCTGTGCACATGTTGTACATTAAAGATGTGAAATAATTAAGTAGCTTTGTTACATTTATATTTCGAGTAGATAACAAACAAACAAATAATTTTCATTCAAGAAAAAATGTTTGTACGCAAGCCACACAACAACCCAGTATTATATATTCCGTGTTTTGAGATCATTTATTACACTTCCCCTACTGATTATTTCTGTCACTAATTATTGATAATTACTTTGAAGAATCAGCCAATTTCACATATAAGAGAATACTAGACTGTCGCCTCAAGGTTNACTAATTATTGATAATTACTTTGAAGAATCAGCCAATTTCACATATAAGAGAATACTAGACTGTCGCCTCAAGGTCCTTAAGATAGCATCCCGTACTCGACAAACAAAATTTGTTGATATCATATAAGGAGTTTAAATGTAGACGAATTTAGAC